>JAUYWG010000060.1:14110597-14124388 GCA_034779775.1 Enteromius afrohamiltoni | reverse complement strand
TATTATTTCTTATTAATACATGCTCTCAATATCTTTAATCAAAAGAACTTCCTCTTCCTCTTGTAATGACATTTCTTCTTGGATGATACATGTCTCGGTTCAAGGAAGGGACAGGCATTCACTCGCATGAGATCACAGCAATAGAAAATGGCAATAACCCAACAATCCAATCAATTCCCAGCCTACATTTCTTGTACAAGAAGCTGTTTCACACACAAAAAGGAAGTAAAAACAATCGCATCTTCTGTAAAAATTTGTTTAGATTTTGCCATCTCTAGTGAAACACGTTTGTCTTGGACATGCAACATTATCAGATGCATGTAGCATGTTACATTTTTCATGTTATCTCAAAATCCAGGTATTCTCTAAAGATGGCTGATCAAGATTCAACATGAAAAAATACATGTTTGTTGTGTTTTCAGACCCAAGCAATAAACTATGAACCTCTCTAACCCCCAAAATTCATTATCTTTGGCACTGACACATCAGAAAAATGACACTCCTGAATATTGTCCACCTCCAGTTCAATGCTGCCCCCCCTGCACATCTCAAACTCATCCGTCTGATCTGATAGAAAATCCATTTATTTTTGCACCTTACAATGCATTTAAGTGGCTTCACCAGGAAGCAGATTCATGTGACCTACCAAGTAACAAAAGACTCACTGCAGACTGCGGACAGGAATGAATTAATGAAGCAACATCATTAACACATTAGGATATCTTCCGCATCCATTAACTTAACTAGCTTGTTATTAGGTTTGCAAAAAAACATTTGTCCGTTCTATCTGTTTTTATCTGTTTTACATTTAAATGCAGTGCTTTTCAGTGTCCACCACCTTCAGTGATCATTCTAATCTAAATAAGACAAATTAACTTAATCGTTTTTTCTTGCAATTGTGAAAGATTTTTCACTCACAGGCAGGAGTGTTTTTCTTTTTTTTTTCTTTTAGGGAATCGGTTCCTCCATGAACAATAAATAATTAAAAACAGTATTAACAATTGCAATTGGCATACTGGGACATCTCATGAATCTTATCACATTTAAGAGGAAAAGATTGGAATGAATTAATAACGCAGCAATAATCCAAGTAAATGCATGAAGCAATAGCCAACATAAAGAAGGAAAACATGAATCCTGCTTTCATTCAGCCTCTGGGTTCATTTATAATTAAGTAAAAAAATGAATAATAATAATTGCCCCAAGGTAATAAAAGCTGTTGTCCACCATTTTGGAAGAGCACAGCATGGAATATCTGCAGGATACAATAGTCCTCTCCCATTTGCATGTTGACTTGGACAATTACCACCATGTCTAAAAACTAAAGGCACTATGTACACCCAGATACATTTGTCTTGGATGTTGAGCAAGATGTGTTTAAAGAAAATGACTATTTTGCCAAGGTAGACCTATTTCTTGGATCAGCATATTTTGTTGATCCTGTTCCCCAGGGGATGCTCATTGCCTGTACGAACATTTTAATACAATTATGTTTAAAACATGTACAACACTTTTGAAGTGAAATGTTTAGTAAGTGCTAAAAGTTTTATTCTAAATAGATGAACTGACAGTAAATAAGTAAATAAAAATTTAAGAATATAACCGTGAAAAACAGGAATATGGAGGATTTTGTGATAGTGTTCTTTACTGAAACATCACTAATTTAGTTCCTCTAACCGAAGTTCCTGGAACTAAAATCATTTAGTTTCTGCGGTGCAAACATGCCAGTAAGTGGGTAGTACCACGGGTACTACAAAGTAGTTCTTGCAGTGGGAAAGGCCCTAATGAGTAGAGCTAAAAGATTCAGTGGTTTAAAAATAATGCGGCACCAGTCTTTGAACTCGTACCAGAATGCTCTAATCCAATGCTTTAACAGATGCACGTACTAAGCAAGTTTTTTTAAGTCAGAAAAGCTATATATATACACAACTGCACTAAATACCCATCATAAAGTGTGTGAAAAGGGCCTATGTTTTAATTTCTAAGGGGGGTTCTCATAAATTAACTTATATTTATACCTGTCTTTTTACCTTTCATGTGATTGGCCAACCTGATCTCACGGAATTTCGTACATATTTTACGAGGTGGCTAATTAGTACGAATGCGTACAACCTCACTCATACAAATTCATATGATTTATTCTAAATCGTACGTATTTTAAGAGTTGCCAATTCGTATGAATTTGTACGAATGCCCTACACCTAACCCCGCCCCTAAACCTACCCATCACAGAGTTTTAGACAAATCATATAAAATCGTACAAGTAAGGACGTACAAATTAGTACCAATTGGAATGATTTTGGCACCTCGTACTGGTACCGAATTGGTCGTGAGACTGTTCGATTGGCTGTGATGTGATGCATTTGGAAATGAGTTACCGTGAGCAAAAATGGCAGCATGCAAGTCACAGACCTCAAGGGGGTCTTTTGGCAACTGACAAACACATGGGATGTCATTTACTGTACATGAATTGGACCAGAAGAACCAAGACCAACCGGGTAAACCTTGTTAACTCTTTGTTCACAGCCGTTTATCAGCTTATTATATAAATTGAATTTGCTCTTTCAAAAATCGGTACACACTTGCTTCTACAGTGCCTGATTTTGATGCATCATGAAGCAGTGACCAACCCCTTTAGCAACACTTCAAAATGAGCCATGTGACATGCTCCTCATCATTCGAGATGCTCAAGGGTCAAGAGCTCAGAGAGATGTAGTGGAGTGCAGAGTGACCAAGGGCACTGAAAAATTCTGGGTCGATGATGTGTTGCTCATTTATGTCATCCTAGCCTTTAGTTAATTCATTAGAAATGCATTTTCTGTAATGAGCATAGTTTTAATTACTGTATTTAAACTTATGAGAGACATAAGGTAAGTCATGGTGAATCCATGGTGATATAACCATCCTGACATTATAATGAAAAAAGCTTCATTACTGCTTGTTTATATTTAAAATATATGAATTAAAACTATGTGGTATAACTAGCATGCAGAAAAATACAAACAAGCTTTAAACAGGAAATTATGTCATAGATAGTGTGTTATGTCTTAAAATAACAAATAATTTGACAAGGAAAGATTGATTTAGGTTGTAAAGTGGCATGTGGTGCCATTCCCTACTCATTTTATCTACACTTATTTATAATATAATATATTTACCATATTTATAAATATATACCCTCTTTATATAATTTGTATGAGTAATGGTATGTGAAATGGACTTTAAATTATAGCATTTTATGAGATTTTCATTTAATAAAAATAAGTTGCCCCTTCTGAAATCAAGCCATTCTCAAATGCATATCGGTGAGGTGTCACACTGACAGAGCCCACTCCCACAATAGTTGATTGACAGCAGCGTGTCACACAGACTGAACTGGTGTCTTACCTCAGACTAGCCCTTAGTGAGCCATCATCAGACCGAAATGCAGAGACAGGCAAGACTCCTAAGCTATTGAGCTGTTTTGTTGTTGAATTTATTAAAAGCATAGCAGTAATCATTTACCCCCGACATCTGAGTGACTGAAGACGAAGAGGATTAACGTTACCTTTGGTTCTGAAGGGAAACGCACCCTTGATCAACTGAAATGTGTTTATGTTAGCGCAAATCATTCATATTCCAGCCTCAGTCAGTATAATGTCTTTTAATGAATCTTGGCAAATCACCTTTCCTAATAAGTATATCTTTATGCATATACTTTCTTGTTTAAATCACACAGATTGTCTTCCGTAAAATAAGCGATATAAAACGGGAGGAAGAGGAGATGCTGCGACGGAAGAACGAAGCACCTCTGAATCTTCCTCCAGATCACCCAGTGCGGCGGCTCTTCCAGCGTTTCCGTCAGCAGAAAGAGGCACGTCTGGCTGCGGAGCGGGTGAGCCAAGGAGAAGCGGACGTGGAGCGAGGCAAAGTGGAGACCGTGGTACACGAGATGACTGCAATCACCAGTGTCGTCACGGTCACTGAAAGTCCAACCACTCCGGTAACCTCTGTGCCCTCCTCCTCAACATCTAGAACATTGTCATGTCAAGCCAAACTTTCCACTCTGGTGGCCCCTAATGGGACATGTACAGGAACCAAGCCATCAGAAACTCCAAAAAACAAAGGCTGGGGGCGGTTTAAAGAAGCCACGGCTAAGTCTGATCTCTCTTGGTGTTCGGTGTCCAAAGCTGAGTCCATGGAGATGCTTCCAGACAGGACTAAGTGGGACTCGTGGGACAGCGGCATCACTAAGAGTGACGGGAGCACTCGAACCCCTCAGGATCGGAGCCCCTTGCAGGCCGAGGGCAAACGAGAATGTTGCCCCATTCCAGAGCAGAGTCTCCAGGCCTGCTTTATAGAGCTGAAGCAGGAGCTGCGAGGAGATATCCTCTCCCTCAGCAGCAGAATGAGCACTCTTGAAGGCCAGCTCGCCGAGATGCTCCAGCTTCTGAAAGACAGAAAGACCTCAGGATCTTCAAACATGTTTGACATGTCAAGACCAGATTCACCAGGTTCAGAAAAGGGTGACACCATGTTCTCCTAACTGGGTTTAATATGTGTTGGGTTAAGGGGAATGTGGTTTGTTCCTGTTGAACTTAACTGAATGAACTTAGTATCTTTCTTTAAAGATGAAGAGAGGAAAGTTTTTCAGCCTTGTGTTGAGAAACTCATACTGTACACTCCTAAAAATAAAGGTTCTTTACTGGCATCAATGATGCCAGGAAACCCTTCAAAGGAATAGTTTACTCAAAAAAAAAAAAATCTCAGGCAATTCGAGATGAGTTTGTTTCTTCATCAGAAGAGCTTTGGAGAAGTTTAGCAATATATCAGTTGCAAAGTAGTAACACTGAATATCTCCAAATCCTCAATCTCTAAAACATTTCCAAGTTTTTTTCCCATTTCCATTGCACAGAAGGTTCTATGTAGTGAAAAAAACATTATTTAGATGCTTAAAATGTTCTTCACACAAAGTTATTTTGAGAACTGTTGGCTTGAACAACCAAAAATCAATTTCGGAACCATTATTTGGTGCAACCGCTTATTTAAAAAAAAAAAAAAAACTAATTACACGCTTTAATATTCAACACATTAATATAAAAGAAACTTACATATTAGAGAAGTGAAGTGACTTGTGGATAGGTTTGGTGACCAATACTTGGAATTTGTGCTCTGCATTAAACCCATCCAACGTGCACACACACCAAGAACAAACACCTGGGTTACAAACCCCAACTCCCTATCCATTAGACCACAACTGCCCCAGAATATATTCCATATTCATTTTGTATGGTCATTTGTCAACTAACGTCTGTCCTTCTGTTTTTAATGTTGAATCGTATGTCTGATAATTTGTAAGTGACCCAAGCAAATGTGACAATTTATGTATAAATACTCAGCTCTTGTTTTATGGATAGACCAATTTTGCTACCTTGCACATGCACATACTGTTGAAGCCACATTTCAAAAGTCTTCAATTCAGCAACACTGTATATTTTGGTCAGACAAAATGTATTACAGTATATGATGAAAATGTTTTAGCGTCATTTTGGCATCATACTATAAAATACTGTAGCCTGTTATGTGACTAAATGCTGTGTTCTTAATAATGTGACAATATGCAATACATAGCAATAGTGATAAATGCAAAAGAACCAAAATTCCCCTGTCCGTGAATCCTTGGTGGATGTTGAATACATTGCACTTGATCTTTGTTTTTTTTTCAAACAACTTCATAACTCTGGCTCTTTTATTTTAGATAAAAAAAAACAAAAGGACAAAAAAAAAAATTAAAGGAAACAGTTAAGGGAAATTGTTATGCCACATTTGGGAATATTACAAAGTGTATTATGTACTGTATGTACCTTTTTTTCTCAGATGTACAAAGTTAATAAATTAGGTGGAGGATAAGCAATAATGATGTGCATAAATGAGGCATATGCCATTGTCTGGTGTAATACGAGAACAAATGAAGCATGAAATAAGGAGCAACAGTGTTATTTAGCATGTGATTTTTAGCATTGTTGGCAAAATTCTGTTCTCTTTTATAAATTTTTAAGTAGTAATTGTAATTTCCAAGAAACTGAAGGAGAAAGGTATATCATAGTGAGTCTAGTGTCTAATGTGTGTTTTTGCACTGCGCAACTTTAATGTTTGATTCAATGTATATCCCGTATGCAGAATGAATCAGTCTTTACACTGTGAAACTGGCTTGATGGGATTTACTGATTGTACTTTTATTTACAATAACAATTTTTAATTTAACAATTTTCAATTAACAATTACTGTATTTTTTTTAAGATCCAAGTTTAGCTAAATTAGTGGACCTACCTGATTATTAAAGTATGATGGTTCTAAATGGAAAATCTAGTACGACCACATTGAGAATGAAAATACACACACACAGAGTTCCTCATGTAAAAATCACTAATTTTAGGTCATGAGCCTTAACACAGAGGTTATGTCTAATTTTTCTTATCATAAAAGGAATATAAATGACAGTATTTGTACTTATTTTTATTATTATAAGTCCTGTTGATCTACAGTATATAAATGAATAACATGAAAGCACAAGAAATACAACTGTGGATTCATATGTGTCACATATTACATAATATAATTTACACATTCCTTTTCATAACTTTAAATCACAACATGCTAAAATAAATTTTATCATGTTTTATGTTTTTGGACATAAGTATCTTATGCTCACCAAGTCTGCATTTATGATTAAAACTGCATAAAAAAACAGTTATTATAATTGAATGTGTAAACTGTAATTGATTTCTGTGATCAAATCAAAAATTTCAGCATCATTCCTCAAATCTTTAGTGTCACATGATTCTTCAAAAATCATTCTAATATGCTGATTTTCTGCTCAAGATGCATTTCTGAATACTAATGTTAAACACTGTTGCGGCGCTTCACATTTTTATGGAAACTGTAATGATGTTTGAAGAGAAAGTTAAAAAGAGCAGCACTAAAATGTCTTTGCTGTCACGTTTGATCAATTTAAATGATTAGTATCAAATTTTTAATTTCAGATTTCATGTCATCCAAGATGTTTATGCATTTCTTTCCTTCGAAAATAAATTAAGGTTTTTGATGAAAACATTTCAGGATATAGTGAGCTTCATTGGACTCATTGTCAAAATTACAGTTTCAGTGCAGCTTCAATGGGCTATAAATGATATCAGATGATGAACAAGGGTCTTATCTAGGGAAAAAAATTGGTCATTTTAAAAAAAGGAAGTAAATAAAAATGTATATGCTTTATAAAAACAAATTCTCGCTTTGCTCTTTTCTGCCATGCGCACAATACGTCATTAAATTGAAAAGGTCACGCCTGACACAGCACAAGCAGTAGTAGCTCATCTGAGCCTGTTGAATCATGCCACTGTTCATCCTGGTGGGTTTGTTTTGCCTTAATTGCTCTGACTCCTTCAGACAGTCGCAATTAAAGACGTCTACTTTCTCTGATAGGTCTCATAATCTGATTAGGGCCACAGAGCCCATCTGATCCTCTGAGCATTCTGGGACAGATATTTAATTAAAGTGTAAGTTGATGTCTTATGCTAATCATCTGCGTCATGCTACCTCAACTAAAGCTGAGTTACAGATACTTTAACTCAATTCCTTGAGATTTTGAATGCACAATTAATATTTGTTACACAAAGGGCTATTTGATGTCAGAATTTTAGACATGCTAATAGAAGATTAAGCTAATGCTTGCTTTAACCTGTACATATTTTCAGTTCAGCCAGGAAATTGTTGCAATAGACACACAATCTACCAGCAGTAACATGATTTACACACTGCACAAGCTAATTGGTCTCTGCTGATTCTGCAGCAAATGAGCTTGATTGAACATTTATATCATCTGGCTCAAGTGTTCGCTGCTATCAGAGTTCCTCTAAAACCTCCACCTTCCCAGCTCCACCTGTTTAGATCTGCTATGGGATTAATCTATGTCCATTTATAAAATTGTAATGATTGTAAAATTCCTATTTTTAACTGTCTTTGGTAACCAGTCAAAAGATTAACATTTTTGTTTGTTTGTTTGATTTGGAAAGATGATTCTCTGTCTCTGATTCTCACCAAAGATGCAACAGTATTTAATAAATTATGTTATATAATTATATACTATAACAATGAAAAATACGCTTTGCTATTTTAATATATTTATATATTCCTTTGATCAAAGCTGAATTTTCAGTAATTATTACTTCGGTATTCAGTGTCATGTGATGCATGGGAACAGATTGCAGTGCTTAATGTTTTTGTGGAAATCATGATGCATTTTTTCCATTAATTTTTGATCAATTTCATGTGTCATATACTACTACCCATGTTCACAGCAAACCCTACACAAAAAAAAGAACAAACACGACACATCTCAAAAGAAACATGCCGCTATTCCTAACAGGGAAACTATATATATTATTGCTGTCAAATGATTAATCATGATTAATCACATGCAAAATAAAAGTCTTATTTACATAATATATTTGTTTATGTTGTTTTTATTAATTATGTTTATATTCAAACACACATGTACAGTATATATTTTGAAAGTATTGACATGTAATTTATTTTTATTTATGCATTTATATATTTATTTTCTTATATTTGATATTATAAATATAAATATATATTTAATAAATATATTTAATATATAAACATAACATATTTTCATTAAATATATACATGCATGCGTTTGTATTTATATATACTTAATAAATATACACAGTACATGCAAATAAATTATATAAAACTTTTATTTTGATGTGATTAATTAGGATTAATCCTTTGACAGCTAAAATATATATGTTTATAATGCATATAGAAAAATTAAATCAGTTCAATTTCAATCAATATTTTATTAAAACATGATTGTGATGTACATACCATAGTTTTTAAGTGCAAGTACTATAATGTTGGAGGAGAATCACCCTGCTTTCCCGCAAGGATTTTTCCTTCCATTCAAACCTTGTGGAGTTTTATCTTGTGCCGTTTTTTTCTTTGTCACAGTTGCCTTTGGCTGCATTGGGAGCTGTTTCAAGGTGTAATGCATGCATTATATTCTGTAAAGCTATTTTAAATGCATTGTGAAAAGAGCCCATGGAAACTCTTTGAACTATATGGAAGGAGGTTTCAGCACATAATGGGGAGATTGCTGGCCACAGACTTGTGGTCTCCAGCTTTAACCATCTAACAACACCAACAGATCAAAATTATACTTAGTCTTCCATTTTTTTTTATCGATTATGCCTAGCATTTTCAGGGTATTGAGACTCTTTAGACCTCTTTCAGTCTCAGATTCCTCAGCTTATCAAGTACAATGATATCAAGTTACATTAATTACCCAGATTGACATATATGTGGCCTTTTTTAATGTATTGTGACAAAACATTTATGTGACCAAAATTCAATCGACACAATGCTAAAATATATAATATAAAAAAAGTATATAATTTTATTAATGATAAATTTACTCAATTTGTATGAATGCAAGAACACAGGTTGCTGAAAAGCAAGGTAGTGTTGTCTTTACCAGAGCACACTTCCACACACACCACCATGCACTATGATCACACTATCAAACACTCCAAGTGTGGCACTGCACAAAATCGAGAAGAACCACCACCACAAAAGGAAGGCCATTCTGCCAGGAACCTCAACGTCTGTAATAAACCAAAAAAAAAAACAATACACGAGAGTTAAATGATACCACACACACTTCTTTGGACTACAACTCAACATCAGGAGCAAAAAGGTAAGCAAAGCAAAGCAAAAAAAAAGGTAGCAGCAAGATTCACAAAGACCTCAACTTACTAGGTAAAATCACCACTGGAAGTAATCCAAGGAAACATATAAATTCATCACATTATTTGGTAAAAGGGGTTATATCAGTCAAAAAAAATAAAAAATAAAATAATAATAATTTTTTGTTTAATGGAAAAAACAAAATAAAGAAAATAAACTCTAGTTTACCAAGCCAAGAAAACCTGGTGGTCTGAAATCAACCACACAACATAAAAAAGAAACTACAAAAAAACGAAACAAACATACAACTAGTATGTATGCATGCATGCACTTGAAGCAGGGCACTACAATGTCACGGCACAGAACAAACAGTCCCCTGATCGCTGGAGAGACGGCAACGTCTTTAGTGTCGTACAACACAGCAGCACTAATGTTAGTCGAATTAAATGGCAGCGTCTTTAAAAGTGTACAGGTAGCAGCACTCAAAGCGTCAAAACTAACACACTCATAGCGTCAAAACTAACGCAACATCAAATGGACTAGCGAACGAGAGGGAGTTTCCATTCAAATCTCACGTGACTAGAGCACATAAAAGGGCGCAGATTTAATCAAAGCCATATCTCACCATAGCATGCAAGGGTACAAAGATGCCTGAAAGGCAAACACTCAATGCCACATGAACAGCAAAAGCACCGGAAAACACGCTACAGCTGTAACCAACACCGCAACAAAAGGGAGGGGGGAAGACCGGATGTGACAGCATTCGGTAGCAGCCGAATCTTCCTTTAAATAGGAAGCAACCCCGTTCTAATAGGTAGTTGCCTCTGTCATTCATCTGACCTCACTACATTCCACCCCTGGTTTCTGCAACGTCGCCTCATAGGTGAGCCAAAACAGAGAAATCTCAGTTCCAAGGCCACAACAGGGTGCCAACTGTACCACTCACCAAACTAGATAATTAGCCAGAAACTATGGTTGTCACGTTGTCACCGATAATATCATCTTGAAAGATTTTACACCAATCCGAAAGAAACCTTACAGAGTTCCTGAAAAGATGGTTGAGAAGTTGAAGACCGAGCTGAGGATAATGTTGGATATGGAAATTGTAGAACCCTCTCAGTCTGAATGGTCAAGTCCTATTCTCCTGGTACCTACAGACTTTCGGAAGTTGAGTAGTGTGTCTTGCTTTGACTCTTATCCAATGACTCGAATAGATGAACTCATTGGAAGACTTGGTAATGCACATTACATGACAACCATCTTGCAGACCCTACACTGCTTTCCGGACCCCTACTGGGTTGTACCAGTATATGGTAATGCCTTTTGGGTTACATGGAGCTCCAGCAACCTTACCAAGACTGATGGATATTGTCTGGATGTGATCAATATGCTGCAGCATATTTGGATGATGTGATCATTTATAGTCAGTCATGGCAAGAACACCTCGAACATCTTTCTGACATACTAAAAAGACTTCAAAAAGCTGGGCTCACTATAAACTCCTTTAAATGTTCATGGGCACAGGTGGAAGTAAAGTATCTTCTAGGTCGTGGCAAAGTCAAACCCCAAGTGGAAAAGCTTAAAGCCATTCAAAATATCCCACAGCCACAAACAAAGAAGCAAGAAAGATAATTTTTGGGTTTAATCGGCTGGTACTGTCGATTTATTCTCCACTTTTCATCGCTGGCCTTCCCATTAACAGATTTGACCAAAAATAGTCCCTCAAAATTTTACTGGACAAGGGAGTGTCAAGAGGCTTTTGAAACCTGAAGCAATTGTTGTGTCAAGCCCTGATTTCTCTAAGAGATTTCTTGTACAGGTGGATGCCTCAGATGTTGGACTGGGAGCAGTACTGGCCCAAGGAGAAATGGGGAGTGAGCAACCACCACCACAAAAGGAAGGCCAGTCTGCCAGGAACCTCAACTTCTGTAATAAACCAAAAAAACAATAAACAAGAGTTAAATGATACCACACACACTTTGGACTAGAGGTCTGTCCGGGATCGTTTTTTTAGTCCCGCTTCCACAAGGTTTTATTCCACACCCGACCGCTCCCGCTGTATATTCAGTCTTTGTTCACCCACTGCCCACTTAGAATAATTTTCTACCCGACCGACCATTCCCGCTAAATTAAGATTTGGTTTCCAAATTCTCACATTTAAACTGGGTACTACCAAAAGAGAGTGATAACAGATAAAACTGTAGGTTGTACAAGGATTGTATTTATTTTCAATCGTCTTGTCAAGATGCTTTTAACATTTATCTGTCATGGAAATTGTGTTGCAAAAATAAAATAAAATAAATAAAAACAAATGTATTTACAACATTTTAGACTATAATCACGTCGCACAAAGGGGATTTTTTTTCCAATTTGCGTCTATGATGCATGAAAAAGACTCTTATACATTAGACTTGCCTGATGTGGGATTCCTACCATTAAACTGATCGTTTTCTAATGCAAGCTGGACGTCCTTCAAGGACAGTGCATCTTCATTTTGTTCATGTTGGTAAAGCCTGCTCTGATGCGTGTCCCAGCTGCGGGACCTGACCAGACTTCTTGCGGCGCCGTAATAAATTTCCGAGCAGACCTCTACTTTGGACTACAACTTAACTAACATCAAGAGCATATAAAAAAAAGTAGCAGCATGATTCAAGCAAGACATCAACCTACTAGGTAAAATCATCACTGGAAGTAATCCAAGGAAGCGTATAAATTCATCACATTATTTGGTAAAAGGGGTTATATCAGTCAACCAAGAAATCAAGAATTTTTTTTGGTTTCCTGGAAAAAACAAAATAAAGAAAATAAACTCCAGTTAACCAAACTAAGAAAACCTGGTGGTCTGAAATCAACGACACAACAAAAAAAAAAGAAACTACAAAAAAAACCGAAACAAACATACAACCAGACATGCATTTGAAGCAGGGCACTGCAATGTCACGGCACAGAACAAGCAGTCCCCTGATCGCAGGAGAAACGGCAGCATCTTTAGTGCCGTACAATGTGGCAGAACTAATGTTAGCCGAGTTAAACGGCAGCGGAAAACACACTACAGCTGTAACCAACACCGGAACAAAGGAAGGAGGAAGACCAGATGTGACGCATCCCAGGTAGCAGCCAATCGTCCTTTAAATAGGGAGATACCCCATTCTAATAGGTAGTTGCTTCTGTCACTCATCTGACCTCACTACTCTAACATGAGGAACAGTGAAAGTGAGGTAACATTGGAAAATTGGTAATTACTTCAAATAGCAAATACCAAAATTTAAAAAGAGGAAGAGGGCAGTTTCCATTTCTAATGTCTAACCAAAATATTCATTAGTTTCTGCAGCTGAACCAGACATTCATATTCACTTCTTCTCTCTAGAGGGAAGTCCTACCTCTGGTGGAAATTTTCTGTGTAAGTAGTAATGTACCACAAAAAATGTCAGGGTGATTAGGAGTCAGAACAGGTCTTAAATGGCTCTGAGGGTATTTATTTTATGTCAATAACCATGCATTATATAATAATGATGATAATTGGATAATAATGAGATAATGGCAAAACAGCTGAACATTAAATTAAATATAATTATGTTACATTAAAAAATATAAATATATTTTTCATGTAGATTAACTTAACATAAAACAAGCATTTACTAACAAGAATATATTGCTGATGTGCAGGAAAAGATAATTGAGCTTCACAAATTAGTGAAGTGGCATTAAGAAAAGTTTCCATTTCCACCGTCAGGGCCATAATTAAATAAAAAACTGCCTGCAAAAGGACATGTGTCTATATTCTATTCTATTCTATTCTATTCTATTCTATTCTATTCTATTCTATTCTACCCTAACCCATGAGGGAGGCATCCGTGTAAAAAGTTTTGAGAGGAACCACTGTCTTGTGCCTGAAGAAGTACAAGCACTTCAGCACTGCCAGCGCGCTTGTTTGTGCGACGGGCAGTCATGTCCAGCTCCATGCCAAGAAAAGTCAAGTCAAGTCACTTTTATTTATATAGTGCTTTTAACAATACAGATTGTAGCAAAGCACTGAACATTATCAAA
>JAUYWG010000060.1:14088929-14110497 GCA_034779775.1 Enteromius afrohamiltoni | reverse complement strand
AGAGTAATGGTAATGTATAATGACGAGAATTAAACTTTATTTATCAAATGCAGAGACGGTCTCTGTAGTCAAGATGATGATAATAACTGGAAATCAGGTGTACCCAAAGAGATCCCTGCACTGGGGAGAGTTTGCCCTTTTCCCAGTTGACTCGAAGACTCAGATGGCTGAATCCTGGCGCCGAATGCACTTTAGGATGTGCTGTGGGGTGAACATTTTGAATGGTTCAGGACTCGAAGATCCAGGATGGGTCTCAACCCACTGCTCTTATTGGGCACGATGAAGTAGGGACTGTAGGGACCAGTCTCTCGAATGAGAGGCGGGACCTCAACGTAGCCATGGTCATGCGTTCGCAATTAATGCATTAACCATCCACAGATGCCTCCTCTGCATGGTTTCGGGCCAGACACGTGAGGCAGTGCTCTTGTCCGTCTGAAGAGGTGAGAAAACTTCCACACCCTGAAGTGCACGCTTGGATTGACATTCCGGAGAATGCCTTTCCAGCCGTGAAAAAATGCGTATTTTTTCCTGGATTGCCCAGGGAGGACCTTTCGTGGGTAGGTCTCTTGCTCCCTGGAATGCAAAAAGCTGGTATTGCTCTGGCCTTTACAAGGTCACCAGTCTGCAGGACCCGCTGGAAGCCACCCATATATATATATATAGATATAAATATATTTTAAGTTTTACCTTGGACTGTATAATATAGGGTTAGGGTAATATAATTTGAACTTTATTTTTGACACCAGTCAAGTTGTGTTTCAAAACATTTCAAAACACATTCTCATGATTGACAGATTGCACTTTCACATGTGACCACAACAAATAAAAAATATCATAATAAAATATTATCAAAATATTTAACTGACGGAGTTGATACATCTGACGCTAGTCATTTCAACTATCAAATACATGGGATCAATTAATTACTGTATTAAAACAAACACAACAAACAGTATGTTACTGTATATACAGTAGAGCTCTTATTCAAGAGTCACATTTAAGTTTAGTTTTTTTTTTGTATGAATGAAACACAAAATCTTATGGTGGGTGTTAACATCTGGCAGTGTTGACAAATTTGGCATTTCTTTTACAAAACAAATAGGGTTCTGTCACACCACCAGGCGGCGCTGATCCCAGCGCAGCCGAGTTCACTCACTCTCAATCACCAACGAGCTAATCACCCCCACCTGGATCTCAATCCACGGGTGAGATTAAGGTAACATCTTCTCACTTACCTTTACCATTGGCTACTGACAAAGCCACTCGTTGTATTTACTGCCTTGCAAGATTGGAATGCTATACTTACCTGCCTTGATTATCAAGCTCTTCTTGAAGTTCATCTGGTTGTTGGAGGAAACTTATTGGACGGAGTTGGAAGTTCACTCACCTGGTTTTATCTCACTCTGGAGCTGATTGTGCACATGACGAAAGCTCCCATCCTTCAACACGTGAGATATCCATATTACTTACGAGTTTACTCACCTGTGTCACCTACCTGTTTCCTCAGACCGCTGCCAGCTTGTCCTCATTGAGCACTTCACCAACTGTAAAGAAATAAGAGACGAGGATTAACATCAGCAAGCTCTCTGGATTCACATTCACTGAGGGAAGGACACTACAGACAGGAGATTGCTCTCTACTTACTCTTGATGATCACTGGAGAACTTCCCAAGTTTCACAGCTTCAAGACAAAGACCGATCTACTGCTTGACACTAAACCTTAATAAAACTGTTTTTGTTTATACTTTTGCCTTTCTCTCCATCTTCTTCATACTGAGCCTGACAGGTTCATATATAGAATATATGTGAACTATCATGTAAACTATATAAAACTATAAAACTTAGCAAAGCCCATCTGACAGTGATGTACCCTAAATGTCTGACAGTGTTGAAAAAAAGTGGGGACGCAACTTTAAAAACCATTGTGTATCCATTTTATAGCATGAATGACTGAACCCTTCTCTGTGGACAGACTGTTTTAGATGCAATGAGAGGACAATAAGTGTCAAATATGTGGTATAATAATGAGAAAATTAATTTGAAGGTGATTGGTTAAATAAATTCTATTATTAATTAAAATTGAAATAGTTTTATTTTTAAATCAATTAGCAGTTAAACTTGCAGGACCTATTTTGTCCCATTTGACTCCAGAATGACTGAGCTCTTACTGAATCGGTGAATTTTTTTGTCTATTGTGAAGTTAAATGCAATAATTGAGTGTCATAGTGTCACACAATGTTAAGGAACAATGACACAACAGTTTTGTTCTATACAATATTTTGTATTTTCTAGAATATAATTGTGTTGTAACCTGCACTTTGCATTCATTAATCATTTTTTATTCTGCAAGAAATAACACATGTTGCTCTGCATGAAGGATTAAACAGCACAGCATAAACAACAGTGTCTTCTTCATCATAAGAACTGCCATTAAGCATTTACTCTGATGCACCTCATATCAGGAACATCTTCCTGGGTTAGATGTCTTTCACAGAGACACACAGATGAGGGAATCCTGCAGTCTCCTGGTGTCTGTCGTTTGTTGATCTGCAATGCAGTGCCAGGCTTCCCCATCGCTCTCTCTCTCTCTCTCTCTCTCTCTCTCATTCACTCACTCACACACACACACACACACTCTGCAGTCTGTGCGCTAATATCCTCCTCATGGTGTGTTTAGTCTCTTACCGGGTCTTTACTGGCTCATAAGAGCATCTCAAACAGTACCACACTGCCCCTCACAGAGCGCAAAAGACACTGCAGTGAAGCACTAAGAGCAGTTACAAAATTGCAGATTTCATCTTAAAATCTAAATAAATAAGAATACACTTGTAAAAACTTCATTTAAAAATTTAAAATAATTGTTTTCTTTGTGAATATCTGTTGAACTAATTTATTTCTGTGATGCAGTGCTGAATTTTCAGCATCTTTACTACAGTCTTTAATGTCACATGACCTTTCAGAAATCATTATAAAATGCCAATTTGAGGACAAAAATTGTTCTCGGCATTAATAACGACAATACCATTATTATTAACTAAGCACTTAACCAC
The DNA here is from genome assembly GCA_034779775.1 of Enteromius afrohamiltoni. Taxonomy (NCBI): domain Eukaryota; kingdom Metazoa; phylum Chordata; class Actinopteri; order Cypriniformes; family Cyprinidae; genus Enteromius; species Enteromius afrohamiltoni. The sequence goes on along the minus strand of JAUYWG010000060.1, from coordinate 14,107,447 downwards.
AGCAAATCAGAATATAAAAAATTATCTATGAAGAATCATGTGACACGGACTGGAATAATAATGCTAAAAATTCAGCTTTGATCAAAGAAATCAATTACCATTTTAAATGTATTCAAATAGAAAGTAGTTATTTTAAATTGTAGTGATATTTCACAATATTATGTTTTTTACTGTATTTTTGTATCAAATAAATGCAACGGTCACATTGCTGTTTAAAATCCTCAAGTGAGCACACAAAGATAAATTTTAAACGTTTTAATATTTACCAAGAATGAGGAGAACAGGTGCACACAACTTTACAAAGACAATAACGAACGAATTCTGGAACACAGGAACAACTTCTGGTTATGGTGGGCAGACAAATCAACGTAAAACAATCTAGACACACCTGAAAGGAATACTTAATTAAACGAAACTAGGTCACAGGGGAAAAACACAGAAATGACAACAAAAACATGTAACATTTCGCCCCTCCCGGCAAGGCGCACACTTACGGAGGATCTGGAGGACCACGGTGAAGCTGCAGGCTCAGTTGACCGAGGCAGAGACGGGGATCCATAGGACCACTGTGGAGCTGGAGTAACCCTAGAACGATGGCGGGACCCAGAGGGAAGGAGGAGCCTGACAGAGCTGGCAGGACGAAGGGACAAGGTGCGGCCGGAGGAGTGGAGTCCAGAGGCGGCGGATGGTCAACTATTGACCAAGACAGAGCCGGAGGAACAAGGGAACCCAGTGGAGCTGGTGGGACGACAGGCCACAGTGGAGACGAGGGAACTAGGAGCCTAGGTGGAACTGATGGTTCGGGAGACCGAGGTGAAGTCCAAGACTCAACGGCTGGAGGTGACACCAGGGGATCCATACGCCCAAGCGAATGCACCCCGATGGTGCTAGCAGAAGGTGAGCAGAGGGGCTGACAGGATCCAATGGAGATAGGGCTGAGGAACTGGCTGGCATGAGAGTAAGCTGGGAGGGACCAAAGGCTTACCGGGGCTGGCTGGGACCAGCGGAGACGCAGGAGATTCAGGACTGGGTAGCACCTCTCCAAACCAGTTAATCAATTCCTCTTCAAACAAGCCTAAAAGTTCCTCATAATGTCCAGAGTTCACTTTCAGCTCAACCTCAGCAGCGGAAGTGTGGACGGGGCTTTCATCCATTCCCTCGATGTCCACTATTACTCCCTCGATGATGGATGTTGCTGCCGGCTCACGCACCTGGTCAGACGCCTCTTGAGGCTCAGTCTTGTGTGTCACGCTCCACTGATCTTCTCTGTCTGCGGTGGGCTCTGGCGCCATCTCTGTCACCGGTGTTGTTGATGGTGGGCTGGTCTTTGGACGTGGTGGAGTTGGGTTGGTGGCTAAATCATCCTCCACCGAGCAGACTGTGACTGCAGAGTTATGACACAACACCCACTCCACAAATGCGGCAAAATTTCCTTTTGGCCCGCCGGCTGGGACGCGTGCCTACAACCGCTCGCTCAATCCCTTGTAGTAAAACTCAGAGTGCGGTCGGGGTAGTCTGTCAGGCACGCGAGCTCAAGGAAGTCCAGCATGTGAGCCTCCAGCAAGCGGTCTCACTGCTCCAGGAGAAGGAGTTTAACAGGAGGGTCCATGGGAAGAGGAAAAAACCGGGGTTGGGGGAAAAAAAAAAACAAAAATGCCACAAAAAAACTGTATTGGTCCATTATTCTGTCATGTTGCTGTATAAAATCCACCATTGAGCACACAAAGATAAAGTTTAATTGATTTAATATTTACCAAGAATGAGGAGAACAGGTACACACAACTTTACAAAGACAATAACGGACAAATACTGGAACACAGGGATCAACTTAAGAAGGGCAATCAACGTAAACGAGCTAGACACCACTGAAAGGAATACTTAATTAAACAAAACTAGGTCACAGGGAAAAAATCACAGAGCACACAGGAAATGACAACAAAAACATTCAAACATGTAACAGCAACCTTGCTTTTTTCCCCCAAAATAGGCCTATTGATACATGAAAGAACTCATTAAACATACTCCAACTGTGCTCATGTGGAGCTGTAGTAGAAATTTATTTATTTATTTGTTTATAATTACTTACATAATTTATGGGCCCAAGTTCCATGTATTTGGATACAATATACAGCATATATTTTATGATTTTATCATAAGTATTTCCTGAATTTCTGAAATTAATAATACAAAAAAGCAAAATACAAAGGAAGGGATATTACAGGCATAGCACATACTGTAGAACATACTGTATAAATCTGAACATTATTATTATTATTTGATATATTTAATGGCATGAAAAATGATAAATGTTATAGTTGTCAATAAAGAATTTAAATAATGTTTGCAACGCACATACTCCAGACATGCTCATGTGTCGCTCTGGTGTTTGTCTGGGAAATGCAGGTTCAAATCCTATTTATTTCTCTATTCCTTGTTTTTGTTTTTTTTACTGTTGTTTCAATCAAATGTATTTACATTTTTTTTGTTTGTTTGCTTGTATCTACTTTCACAATTCATGGGCCCAAGCTCCATATACTTGGTACACTCTAAAAAAGCTGAGTCAAAACAACCCAGTTGCTGGGTTTGTCCATGTTTCACCCAGCAATGGACTGTATTTAACCCAGTGTTTTTTAGACTGATTATTTTAACCCTTTTGGTGCTGTGTGAAGCCCATTTGAAGGACTTTATTTTCCACATGTGCAATGAAGGATGGCATGTTGGCTGACCTCTCTGTCCTCTGTAACAGCGCTTTATACCAGCGGGGCCCCGGCTGTCATAGAAACAGCGTGAGTGAGTGCTGTGATTGGTGCAGAGAGCGGGATCATCCGTTGTTGCCCGCTGAGAGAAGTGCTGAGTGGACCCTCCTGTTGAAGCCCCCCTCCATATCCCTGCTCCGCCCTGTGGATCCACTGCACTTCCCTTTGTCCCGCAGATTTGTTTTTTTCCATCCTGGTTGAACTTTCTAGCGTGACACTAATAAGTCCATAGCATCATATATGCGGCTTAGCAGGGCGCAGGGGGCATAGCCTAACAAATGTGTGGAGTCAATTGGTAAGAAACACTTTCTTTCTTTTTTGCTAAATTAAGATGCTGATCACCTTGACAAACCTAAGTGATGTTTTATATTTAGACATGCACTGCTGATTTATAAATGTGTGAGTTTTATAGTTGAGAAAGCTGCTCTGGCTGGTTTTACTGTCATTAATTTGAGTTTGTGTTTCATTTAATATTGTAATGTGCTTATAGTTCTTCAGTGGTTTGAAATAGTGTTTTTTATGTGAGACAGTTGTTGCTTCTATATCATTATATTTATTTATTTTTGGTCTATCATAGACTTTCATTTAGTTTTGCTGGGAGGTTTGGTTAGGCCTTACACTTGATAGTCCATTTTAGACAGTTTACTAACTAAAAGTATCTACATGCCAAGTAATACTAATTAATTTGGAACTACATGTCTACAAACTCTCAGAGTTTAGGGTTAGTAGAATAAGTTGACATACTTGCAAAGTTTCTTATAATTAGCATGTTTTTAAGACATTAAGCAGACAAGTCTACTAATACTCCAATGACTGCTAGTTGACATATGGTTGCAAAATTACTTACTGTTAGCAGTAAGTAATATCTTAAGTGGACTATCAAAATAAAATGTAAGATCTAATAAACCCAAAGATTTTGATAGTTTTAGTTTTGCTGGTACATTTCTTTGACGAAGACTTATTTCTCTAATTACACTCTTAAAAATAATTGAGCTTAAAAGGTTCTTCTCAGTGATGTCATAGAAGAACAATTTTTGGTTCCACAAAGAACCATCTCTTTCTTAGCTTTTTTATAATCTGAAGAACCAAATTTTCTTCAAAGGTTCTTTATGGAACCATTTAGACTAAAAAGATTATTCTATAGCATGGAGAACCTTTATTTTTAAGAGTGCAGAAATCATGATAACATAATATTTGGATATGACATCTTAAAAGTCAATGTTTGTATGAATAAAATCTGAAAAGACTAGAACGTTTATTGCTAGTACATGTTTTTTAGAAGACGACAATCTTTGCACAATATCTCAAGTTGAAAGTCAAGATATTGGGAACATAATATTTGGATATGACATCTCATAATCGCATTAAATAGACCATTTTTGAAGAAATCTAAGACATAAATGGATCAGTACATCAATGAATCAACAAAGCTTTCCAGAGTTGGAGTAACCTCTATTTTCAATGCCTCGTTGAATCAGCTAAGCAGCTAATTTGGCAACAGAATTTGGTAATTTTGGTAAAACATCAGCCAGTCCTACAGGAGAAATTTTGGACTAACATCAGAGATAGAATTGGACGAAGAAGAAGAAAAAAAAAAAAAGGAAAACAAGGCCGAAAAAAAAACAATGTTGCTCTCGCCACATTTAACATCGAGCCTCTCTGGGACAACAACAATGGCTTCAGCGTGGCCGTAGTGTGTCTAAACGTTGCTAGATCTCTCTCTGGCCCGTAGGGTCATGCTCGACCAGCAAAAGTTGAAACAATTGAAGTTTTAAATTTTCCATTGAGCTCAGCAGTCAGACGTGCAGACATGGGTATAAAAGCTGGCTTATACTGTCACCCTTCATCTGAAGTCCTGTAATGGGAGCGTTTAGAATGTGAAGGGACTGCTTCTCAGGAGGCTGTGGGCTGGTTGAGATGGTGCTTCAGTGAGGAGTGTTGCTGCTTGAGGTACTGTGCTGCTGTTCTAGAGGAACGCCACACTTCCACTGCGCTGTGTGTTTGCAGACACACAGGATGAGTGCTTTAGTGTGTTCTGGAGGGAAATTATGCAGAAATTAAGAAGGACAGGAAGTTTCTGGCTCTTGAGTTTAAGTGATTTCATTGTAAAATCAGTCGATTTTCACTGGCAGGTGATGCCAAAATATTTTGTAAACTAACACACCAGTGGCAGTAAGGTATAGGTGTGTTTGAATTTTGGCCTGGTCAACCTCGAGATCTTTTATGAAATCTGTGGGCCGTTTCTAAATGTTTTATACTGCTGTCTTTCCAAAGAGGTCTTTAATACCAGGAGTGATTTCTGCTGGATGCTGCCATCTTTGCTTACATGGGCATGTAATTCCAGAAACATTCTTAGAGCCAGTCACCTGAGTGCTAAATGTCATGTGACTGATTTTCTCTATAATGTTGTGGTGGTCAGAAGGGAAAATAATAGTTTGTTGCTTTTAAGAGCCACTGGTGGAACATAATGATTCTTTGAAGAATCAGAATCACTTCTGTCAAAGACTTGCAACTTTTGAATGGCTCTCAATTGAAATGTTTTTGTTTTTTTTGTCACATAATTGTGTATTTTTTTTACCCTATTTTTGAGCATATAGAGTATATAACTGTTTAACTCTTTAAAAATAGGCTTCCATCTGTTAACCAGGCTCATTACAGGTAACTAAAACTATAGATAAATAAAAGAATGTAGTTTTAGTTCTAAGTGGCTACTAAAATAATTAAAACCTGAAATAAAACACTGATAAATATATACATATTAAAATTAATAGTAATAATAAATGACAAAACACAAGAAAATTACTACATTTTTAAATAAAAATATAATAAACAATATGAAAATACAAATTTATTCAAAATATTAATACATCTACGATGTTATGCATGTGATGAAAAGAAACTAACAAAATGAACATTAACGGTGAATGGCTTTATCATTTTTCAAAATACAATAGTCATTTATTTAGTAATTTTATGTAAACTTCAGTATTTACATTAAACATACATTAAAATCAAACGTATCTATAAGATTAGTATTGTTTATTGGTTAAATTAATAATAAGCACTTTGTATATTTATACAACTAACATTAAGAAAGATCAATAGATACTGTAGCAAATGTATTTTGCTCTTTGTTAACATTTATTAATAAATTGACTATTTAAAAAAACATTGGACCTTACCATACTGTCAAAACTTGGTTGTAAAAAAAGAAGAAAGCAAACAGAAAACATAATGATAATGATAATACAAGCACTGGTGAGTTTTGTATACATTTTAATGGCAAAAGGTGTGATGGAGAAAAATTAAGTGCTTGCAGTTAATTATGTTGAGTCAATATTGTTTCAGTTCACTGAATTGATAAACAAACGCTCCAGATGTTGATTGTGCTGTTTGGACGAGTCTGTCAATAATCTGATTTCTTTTTGTTTTTCTGTAGCTGAGTTGCACTGTGTACAGTCGAAAGCAAACAGTAACTCATAGAGGGCAAAGTAAAGCTCCAGTAGCTGGACAGTGACATGTCTCAGGAATCGTCTTTGACTAAACATGACACACAGATCACAATGATTTACAACTGTTAGCATGAAAGAAGAGACCAAGAAACCATAGACCTGGGCAGTAAGATTAAAAGAGTTAATGGGCTTTTCAATCTGGGCTGTACAGTCATTCTGGAACAAGCATCTTATATTTGATTTTTGGATATGGAGAAAATAGATGGAAGTATGTGTACTTAAGTACAAAGTATGTAAATTAGAAGTACTTAAATATGTGTACGTAAGTAAGCAAATATTTAGCAACATATGTATGAAATATGTATTTACACACACACACACACACATATATATATGTGTGTGTGTGGGTGTAAATACGTATGTAGGTTAATTTGTATGTTACGTAAGCACACAAGTGTGTAAGTATGTATGTACGAATGTATGTACATATGTAATTAAATTGATAAATACTTCAGTGCATATGTAAATATATGTACGTGAGGATGTAAATATATCAGTACGTAAATATGTAAAATGTACTTATATATTAGTATGTATATGAAAATATGTAAGTACAAAAGTGTGTAAATATATCAGTACATATGTAAAATGTAAGTACATAAGGACATAAATGAGTACACATATGTAAGTACATTAGTAACAAAATATTTATTATATATATATATATATATATATATATATATGTATAAATTTTGTTACTATATATAATTAGATATAGTAACAACATATAGCAGGATTGATTCTGATTGGTGGTCAATGTTTCTATCATTTATCAGCTGCAAACAATGTTGCTCATCTGTGCCTTTATCATTATAGTTGTGGTGTGCAATTCTTTAAAGTGCCCCTTTTATGCCATTTTAAAGGTTGCTAATATTGCTTTATGAGTCTCTTAAAACAGGTTTACATGTATGCAAGGTCAAAAAACACTTTAGTTTTCTCCAAAAATAGATTTAATTTTACTCCATTTCTAAATGATTCGTAAATTACTCATGTGAAGCAGTTCAAAGAATCAGTCTGTCTAAACCCCTCCTTCCCATCAGCCCTGCTGTTATTGGTCAGATGGCGCAGTCCTTTATGATTGTTCTACCGCTATAGCGATCCACAGAGCTTGTACCAAAACTATACTTTCTGACATTACTAGAGGTGCTTTGTAAGCGAATCGGGCACACCTCTACATAGTGAACTTCTACATTGTATAATACATAACAACTGCGTTAAACATTGTTTATCATTACTTAAACTAATGAGACCGACAGACACTCAAGCTGCATCAATCACAATGTTTAGACTACATTAGGCCCACAGCTGAACAACAGAACTACAGAAACTACAGTTAGCCGGTTACCAAGACTTGTGCAGGGTTGTTACACAACATAACATGGTTACAGGTACACAACATAACAGGCAGAAGTTTAGAGGAGCAAACTGTTTGTGGGCGGGCAAGTTGTTCGCGACATAGAACGTGGGCGGACATTATGCAAATATGTTACTTAGTGACGTGGATCCGTAACAGAAAAAAAATTTGAATTGCTGATGGCTAGTTTAGGCGAATTTGAGCCGACTCTTTTTTTTTTTTTTTTGATAAACAAAAACTTAATTTATTGTGCAGTGTCGGCGTCACAACTTTGCTGATAGTTTATGTTCACATACAGCTACATGACACACTGCATGAAAAATCATATTTGAAAAGGCATAATAGGGGCACTTTATCACTGGGAAAGATTTTTAGAATCATATCTTTAACTATATACTTTACTATAAACTTTATTTATGTACTATAACTATTGTTATAATTCTTGGTGTGAACAGGGCTTAAGGATCAGTCCCATTAAAAACATCCACATGCCTAGAATGAACACCATTTCATCAATATGCTCCATTGTTGTGTGTTTGTTGGTGGTGCGTTTACGAGCAGTGGAAGTGCAAACCGAGCCGAACTGAGTCGTGCCCAGTCAGCAAACTTAGTGTTACAACAGTCTAATTTCATATTTACCCGAGGAGCTCCAAGGTACTGCAGACATGTTTGTGGACTCAAACCATGTGATGTTTTCTAGGTTTCCCAAGGGGACGCTACTGAGAAGCTGGCTCACCAAGTCCCGACCCAGACTGCTGCTGCTCATAGCCGGCTTGAAGAGGCCTCAGGTCACCCTCATGCGCAGGAAAAGGATGAAACGCACGAAAGTAGCAAAGGCCACGTAAGCGGTAAATATGGTTATTGTTGGATGTCAGAGTGACCTCTCAAAGACAGCGCAATTACTTCATCCATCTTCCTCTGAAATGAACTTCAATCTCATTTGGACTTTATGGTGACTTCACTGGATTTGTAAATGAGAGAGTATTTACATTTAAAGATGAGACAGGGGAATTAAAGTGGGCATAACAAGTCAACACTGATTGAAGAACTGTTCATGAATTATTATACTGTTGTACCTATTTTTAGCTGTACCCAAATAAATGACCAGGCACCATCCATGAATTGGCTGTAGTTTGATGTCCCATCACAGTATAAAGCATATATAATGAAAACTTCAAAATAAATTAGTTTAAATTGGAAACCGCACTATTGGGAATTTCAAGTGAGGGAGAAATTTCTTTGATCACAAACTTTTTACTGTTACTGACAAAAACCAAGTCATTCCAATAGGAATCTGTGTGATTAGAGATAAACTTAAGTGGTAAAATGCACCGGTTTAAATCCCTTGTACACTATCGGGTAGGTTTGGGTGTAGGGGATATTTCCAACATGATCTTTAGCGACACTCACTGGATATTTAAATTCTGAATAGCCGCAAATGTACCTCAAGCAGCATTATAAAAACGCTGCAATACGTACCTGTACCTACCTAATACAAATGTGCCATGGTTACGTATTAAATGTGTGTCTTTTGTGCCTCTCTCTGGACATTTTAGTGAAATGTGCAGTAAGATACATAACTACATGGTTGCAGAAATGCATATAGAGGCAATGAGCCTAGTAAACTTTGCACTTAGGCTGAACCAATGTTATAAAAACACAGCAATACTTACATATGTCAACATGATAAAAGTGCCAGGGTTCACATACCTGAACCTGTGTTTTAACACCACTCAGTGGACATTTCTCTTTGAAACTCCAGTGAAACGTGCAGCAAGGTACATAAAACAGTGTTGCACAAAAAGTGCACAGAGGTACATATTTTTATGAGACTAGGTTGCAAAAAAGATTTGCTGAAATACTGCTGAAATTATCACACCTTTAGTTTGTTGAACTGACGTTATATTTGTAGCAATTTTTCATTTTAATTGATTAATTTAATGAAAGTTTTGACTTTGTTTGTTTTTTTTTTAAATTACTTTAAAACAAGAGTTGTCCTAAACAACCTTTAAGTATTTATTATAATTTATAATATTATTACTATATTATTATAACTGTTATTTAATTTTGAAATATATACTATGCTTATTATTTCTATTTTTGCTTGATTTTTGGTAACATGTCTGCAGCATTAACGCATTTTGGTAACATTGTGGCAAAATTTGCGTATTTTGATAAAATGGCTGCAGCAATTTTGTAACACTTTTTGGTGTAGGCACCAATTCTCACTAATAATTGGTTATTTATTAGCATACTAGCATATTGGCTGTTAATTAGTACTTAGAAAGTGCACATTACTGTCCTATTCTTAATCTTTTAAAATATTAACTTATTAAACAACTTCCTTACCATAAACAAGCAACAAATTATTTTATTGGGGAAAAAGTCACAGTTAATAGTGAATGAAAACTGGTCTCCAAACTACAGCATGACCCAAATTTTATATGAAACAGAAAGCTCATATATATATTATGTTTGTTCTCCTGGAATTGATGATTAAATTCACTAGTCCTCTGGTTGTGGAACTGTCAAGTCAGGTTTGGTACCCTATTCCCTGAAAGTGCTACCGAAATATAATAAATGAGTTGCTTATTCAGTAGAAATCATGCATTCTTTTGCATTGCAGAACCTGCAGTCGTATGCCGCATTTCACTTGAGTCACTGACACAGAGAGAAGCTCCATCTGCCCTCAACATGAACGCGGATCCAGAAACGGAGAAAGCATCTCAGTCGTCTCTGCAAAATATACGAACTAAACACCAAAGCAGAAGCAGAAGAGGCTCAGAGTTGGTTGTGAACCTTTCACAAAGATCCAGACCCCCCGACTAATATCCGGAGCCTCCCAGTGACATTTGTTCATCTTTCTCTAAAATACACTTCTGTCATGCTTCAGTTCATTACTCAGCGTGTGGCAGCACATTATTGCTCTTGCTCTTTAAGTGCCTTTGGTTGAGATTGCTTTCCTGTGTTCTCTGCTCAGGATTTCAGGGACTTTTATTTTTCGATTCCTAATGATGCGTGTGGGTGAAAAAGAAGAAAAATCATGAACAAAAAAAAAAAAAAAAAAAAAAGGAAAAACTTACAATTGCCATGAGCTAGTAACCGAGTATTTTTTCCATACTGTTGAGCAGTCAGACTGACAGCTGACAGTCCATTACTGTGTCCAGAGGAGTAAACTGATTCATTTAAATGTCAATATCCAATGGAAAAAAAAAAATATATATATATATATGATAGTTATATCAATCCAAATGGACCATTATGTGGCCCAATTATCATTTAACAACTTAAAAAAATGATCACAGAATCATTATTTCAGTATTTTTATTTATTTATTTATTTTTAAATACTAAAAAAATCAAGCAGCTATTTGACAATTTATATAATGAAATGGTTGTTATTGAACACGTCCTCATAATTATTAATATAAAAAAAAACTGCATTAATAATTGTTAGGTGAATCTTGTAAAGCATGTCAAGTTTGGCTCACATATCACACAAAGTCTATGGTAAAAATGTTCAGAAATTATATTTTGTAGTAAGAAAACAACCATATATCAAGAACATTCCGTGTTTTGTTAAATTTCTGTTACTAAAAGTTTCAATATTCTCATTATTAACTTAATAAACTATTTAATACATAATGCATAGTATTTAAGTATTTAATTTAAGTATAAATTAACTTTATTATTAATTATTGTAATATAATTTCCTTACGCAAACTATAATCCATATATTTTATAAATTGTTTTATAAATTATTTATAAAACTTCATAAATTGTTTTTTCCAAATTCCAACTTGTTTCATGTGATTTTGAGGTGACTCGAACATGTCTTGACATTTTTGTAAGATTCACCCATTGCACTTGCTTCCGGTATTTTCCAGCAACAAGCTACAGCACAAGTCAAAACAGATGCTTGCATAGTTTGAAACTTATTTTCTCTTTTGTGTTTATACTGTCTATGTCAAAGCAGACACAGATTTGTTAGAAGAATCAAATACGTTTAATTTCAAAGCATTTTAAGATTATTTTCAGTAATTCTTTGAATAAACAAGGTAACACTTTATATTAAGTCGTCCTATTTGTCCTTTGTTACATATATGCAGTAACAACATAGCAATGAAGTGGTAATTACAGTTGTAAAACAAAAATATTAAAATTTCTAAAAATATACAGGCATAAATCATATCACTGACATCAGCTCGTTACAACATTTGCATAGCAAACTAATTATGAATAAAATTACTAAGCACTTAATATAAAGTGTGACCATTGCGTGCCAGTGTGTAAAATTAGTGCTGTCAAACGATTAATCGCCTAAAACACATTTTTTACATAATATATGTGTGTGTGTACCGTGTATATTTATTATGCATACATAAATATATACAGTCCCCATACATTATGTATATATAAAAATACACACACAAGAATGTATATATTTATGAAAAATGTGACATTTATATATTAAGTAAATTTATATGATATAATTTATATAAATATATACATGCAAATGCATGTAAATATTTTCTAAATATGTTCTGTATGTATGCGTCTTTATATATACATAATAAATATACTCAGCACACACACATATATGGAGCCCCTTAAGGGATGTGGTGGAGGGAAAGAAATCGGGGTGGGTAAAAAAAAAAAAAAATCTTTAATCTTTTGCATTCTCTGGCGTAACCAGTTGAGCTCAGATAAACACTTTCTGTTTACTTTAAGCTTCCAGTGTATTAGACAGCTCCGTAATAGAGCAGTTCTACATCATAGAAGCGGTGCTGCTTTTTACCCACCCCGATTTTTTTCCTCCACCGTGTCCCTTAAGGGGCTCCGTAAACATATATGATATAAAGAAAAACTTATTTTGAATCTGATTAAGTGCAAATTTATTGTTGGACAGCACTAGCAAATATCAAAGCCCTGAGGTTGATTTATTTTGATGAATTTTTCTAGTGTATAACAGTAATTTCACTTCACATTTAAGCAAAACACTGAGTGCCCTTCATCTCACACACACACACACACACAGTCTAGCCAAGGTGTATCTTTAGTTGTAGTTGTTGCAGTGCTTGTTAGATATCAGGTTTTATTTTATTTAATCTTATTTCTGGTTTCTCATTAGTTTTTTGTTTTTTCCCAGATTGACTGGTTTTTATTTAGACATTAAATATGAAAGGAAGATGCAAAGCAATCCTGCAGGACAAAGAAGCAAAACATGATCTGTGTCCTGAAGCAACAAGTCTCGATCTGTCTGTGCTCAAACATGACACAATCATGGGCCGTATTAGTTACACGGGCCAATGAGAGTGGCTCTGGTTAGGACACAGTGAAAAAGTTTTAGCTTCAGATGTTACGTGATTTCAGATGGGCGAAGCGTTTAGGATGTTATTTTGCGGTGAATTTCTGCTGGATGAGCTTGTATCTGTTGAGCTGCTGCTCAGAGACGGATGGCTGAAGGTCTGCCAGAGCCTGTCTGAAGTCTTCTGAACACAGAGTCAGAGCGCTGGCCTCTGAATCCACACCTGCATCCACAGACACAGAGATGAAGAAAGAGTGAAGGCAAGTAGAGCAAATATTAAGAAGGAAGCAGAGAGACTGATAGAGCCAGGCCAGAAACATCCTCTGCTCAACACACATGTGAACACTTGACCAAAACACTGCCACAGCAGCGTTTGTGTTCACATACCTGTGTAGAGTGTGTTTTTTGGCTCGGAGCAATTGGCTGGAATATGGACACATGGGTTTCATGCATAGAATGTTTTCATTTCTTGGTTTAATTTATATTCTCTAAACTTTAACCAATAAAGATCTCAGGTGTTGAACTGGCAAATGCACACACAGTGTGTTGATATTTTGCTTATTAATAGTGAATGTCTGAACAAGCTGACGGATCGATCAAGATGAACGGTGAAGGATAAAAATAATGTTTTCAAGCTTCTGCACACAACTAATAAACAAGTATCACTTCTTATTCACTTGTTTTTCACTTGTCTCCCCGCTGGCTCCTCTTGTCTTGCGAGTTCTATCTCTATCTCTTTGCCCTGCTCTTCAAACAATTATGGATTTTTATTGATATTTATATTATATTTATTATGCATATATATATATATATATATATATATATAAACACAAACACAATTATGTTATGCTTAAATATTTTATAATAATAGAAATATATAAATGCATATGCATGTAAATGCTTTCAGAATACAAAACTTGTGTGTGCATTCATATATACATAATAAATAAAGCACAAAGTAAAAAAATAAATAAATAAAAATAATAATAATAATAATTACTTTGGATGTGAGTAATTATATAAAAATGTAAAACAAGTACTCACAGAACCCCGCAACTCATTTAAAAATTATAAATTTTTGACCTAACTACTGTACTTTATACTTACGTGTATATACTGTAATTATTAATCATTCATATTCATTTTAATTTAAAATATGTAAATGGAAAAAAGTCTCAAGCTCAGCAAGGCTGAATTCATTAAAGCAAAACAGCAATATAAAGGTAATAACTTATAATAATAATTATTATTATTATACTAATAATACTTTCATTTAGCAAGAAAGCAATACATTGGTCAAAAGTAACAGTAACAACATTTATAAAGTAAATGCTGTTCTTTTAAACTGTATATTTTTCAGAAAGGCAGCAAAAAATGTTCGATATTGATTATTAGAAATGTTTCTTAATAATTGGGAACCAGTAAAATGGATGATAAATGAACATCAAACCATCACGTTAAAATGACTTCTGAAAGAAAAATGCTTGCCATCTCTAGAGAAATAAGATTGTTGGCTTTAAAGAGGTCAGTGTTTGTTTTGAACAGTTACATAAATGTCAACATTAAATCATGCGTGTAATGATCACAAACTAAACTTATGGCTCTGCGGAACTGAGGGAACAGCAACTGTGGCATTTTCTGTAACATTTGGTATTTAGTTTAACATGGTCACTCACCCTTGAGTCATACAATCATTCCTCAGTGGTTGGTTTTCCACATACCTTCAGTAATTCGTAATATCTTTCTCTTGATGGCACACATCATGGCGTCTGAGCAGAGCGCGTAGAGATCGGCTCCAGTCAGCTGAGTAGGACAGGACTCCACCACCTCCGACAAACACACGCTGGGGTCCACCTTAAACCTCCAAACACATTGCCAGCAGAGAGTCAGCAGCAATAACACACTCCAGCAGCATTGAGAGAGCATGAACGCACTCACTTGCGCAAGATGGCCCTCAGAACTTGCAGCTGAGACTCTCTGTCTTCATTCACACCCACATAAACCAACTTATCAAATCTGGAAAGAAGAAAAAGCATTGCAAGAATGCAGAACAAACTGAAGAGCAGCTGAATCTGAATGCATTTACCTGCCAGGCCTGAGCAATGATTGGTCCAGTAGATCTGGCCGATTAGTTGCTCCGATCACAAATACGTCTCCAGATAAGTGAAGACCATCAAGCTCTGCTAAAAGCTGCGACACCACCCTAATAATTAAATATGGCAAAAACATGGCTTGTCATTATCTTTCATACACATTACAAACCAGCATCACTAAGATGGCAGAGTGGTGCACAACACAATAGAAACAAGCTGCAAATCGAAATGAGCACAACAATGAAATTAGTCCTATGCATTGTGTTGTGGTGATTTTCTTGTGTTGTGCTAATTTGACTTTTTTTTGCATATTTTTTTAATTGTGTTGTGGCGTGTTTCTGTTATGATGTGCTATTGGGTTGTGCTCCTTTCGTTGTGCAGATTGTTTCAATTTTGTTGTGCTTATTTTGTTTTTATTTTGCGTCTTGTTTCCATTGTGTTGTGCTAATTATGATGTGTTGTAACTTATTTCCATTTTGTTGTGCCAATTTTGTTTCGCGGCTTGTTTCTATTGTGTTGTGCTAATTAATTTTTTTATTGTGTTGTGGTGTCTTTTTTATTTGCATTTTTTTACGTTGTGTTAGTACTAATTTCATTGCATTTCGGTTTTTTTTTCTTCATCATCCTGTTGTTACGACTTATTTCCATTGGGTGACCATAGTCCCAGCCTCAGACGTCACGCCCACGGAGCGTTGGCTGAACGTCTGATACATATGGTAAACTTTTCTGGAAACACTTCAGCAGTGTCGAAGTCATCATCTGATTGGTTGAATCATCATCTGATTGGTTGAATTTGAGCGGATTTCCGGGGGGCGCGAGTGTCGCGTTTACTTTCGGTCCTCCGGAAAACAAAGCGCAGACGTGTGATAGCGGAAAAAAACTCTTGTGTACTCTACTGTACCTCATTAGAACACTTCGGCAAGATGTGCAGATCGCCAAACTTGTGTCATGAAGAACACCAACAAACTCCTCCAGCACAATAGTAAATTCAGGTTTATCCTTAGAGTGGTGTCCACAAAATAATTTGTGTTTGTTAGTTTTAGATGCTTTGAAGGTCTCTGAACAAAGTCTGCATATGTTTCCTACTGATTTACTCTGTGTTTTAATCAGATGTGATAATGCAGACGGCATTATTGTTATACGTGTAAGAACAGATCAATGACTTATTGCTTGTTTTCTTCTACTTCGTTGATTTTCTCTGCTAACTGGCTTGTTGCACGCCAATCTGTTGTTGTGGGGACATTTCCACGCCCCGAAACGTGACGCTGAACGAAACAAACTGAGATTGGTTGTTTGACATGTTGGTCAAACGGCCTTATGGGCGGGCCTTGCCAAAGAAAGCGGCTATGATTTCCAGACCTTCAGCCGTCAGTCTGAAGGTCTGGCTACACGAGACTAGGGTGACCATACATGTTTTTGGACCTACAGAAATGTATCCGGCCAGGTTTTCTTAATCGCCCAAAATGTCAGAGATTGGGGTGTTTTCATAATCCCATTCCCGCTGAATTTTTGACCATCGCTGTCTGCTCCTGCAACATGTGTTTCACTCCCGCAAATTTAATGTCCACTCCTTTAAACATTACATTATTGTGTATCATTTTTACGCATCACTGAGTATCTGTATTTATTACTGCTGATTTGTTACATGGAACAAGCTTTACTGACGAGATGCGCATGATCATCATGTTGGATACATCGTACAGTTAGGGCTGTGAAGAAGATATTAATATACTATATCTGAAACAATGTGTACTGTGAAAATGTAAGTTGAGTTGAATACAAGTGTCTAAGTATAATATAAAATGTGATGGTGACCTGTCCATCACCCCTCCTGAGTCTCCACTCTGGCCTCTATTAGGAGCCAAAGAGTCCAGCTCATCAAAGAAAATGATACAGGGAGCAGCGGTTCTGGCCTTACTGAACACTGGCGAACAGACAGAGAGAAACGTTTACATGCTCAATAAAATAAATATAGTAAAATGAGCTCAAATGGATCAGCAGATTGAGAATAGTAGTTAATTTCATTACTCATACCCTCTCGGATGTTCTCCTCACTCTGACCAACGTACATGTTGATGAGTTCAGGACCCTTCACACTGAAAACAAACATCAAACACACTCATTACATGATATTATTTTCATTTAGCTTTGTACTCAAAGCAGTCTCTTAAATATTTCAAACTACAGCAAATAAAGTAGTAGTATTTTTTTTATTTAATTAATTGCATGATGTTAATTATATTTGGCTTTGGAATTACCCACAAAAAGTCATACAGCTTTAAAATGAAGGTAATTAATGACCAAATTCACATTTTTGGGTTAACTCTACATTGACTTAAATTAAACTTTACTCTAAATAAGAACTAAACCTACCAGCAGGTGACCTTAAATTTCTTTCTGAGTCAGCCTATTGATTCACTGGTTCACATGATTCGTTTAAAATGTGAATATTCAGTTAGAAATGATGCACAGCAATTATGATATGGTTTTAACGGTAATATTTGCTCTGCAAAATTGAGCAAAAACAGACTATATTGTACATGTACTTAAAAATAAATAACAGAATATTAACTTGTTATTTATTAAACTGTTGTATAAAAACACATTTAAACTTGTGATAACAAGTGATTCATAATTGTTACACAACTAGTCAAAGTTATGTTAAACCAACATAACTAAAAAAAAGAGTTATGCAGTCACCTGAGGAAGGTCATGGTACATTCAGTGGCGACAGCTTTAGCCAGCAGGGTTTTTCCAGTGCCCGGCGGCCCATAGAGCAGCAGGCCGGAGCGCCGCAGACCCAGCGAGAGCAGCTCAGGATGCTCTAGAGGAAGCTGAATCGTGTCCAAAATCTCCTTCTTAACCTGCTGCAGTCCACCAACGTCCTGCCATCTGACTGACGGGATCTGAGATGAAGAAGAGAAGACAAACTCAGAGTTTTAGACACAACAACAGCTTTAGGGCATGAGATTTTAGTTATGTAAGCAGAGGCTTTTATCAGACGCTTTTTATTTTACTGATAGTTCTGTAAATAGTACATTTATGCCTAACCTTAATTTCGTGGGTGAACTTTAAATTACTTTAAGGCAGGTGATTTTGAAGAGAATAGCAATAGCCATAAGATACCATCCTTCCTGCAAATAACTCTCCAAAGTCACATCTCCTGCAAAATTGTTTTTGTTGTCGTTTTGTTATTTTACATATATTAATTATCTCTCAAGCCGTAATTTGTTACCGGGATTTGAGTCAAAACGCTCTGCATATTGATGGAAACTGGCCCTGGAGTTATGATAAGTGTGGTATGTTTACATCCTAACAGCATGGCATAGCATTTCTTTTCTCAGCCGCTTTTTAAGCTTTTTCGGTAGCCGTGGTCTACTAAAAAAAACTCTTTAGGCTTTAGAGCTAAAGTGGAGAGAACAAAGGAGCAGGTCTTTAGCATTAGGGTTAGTTTTATTTTATTTTTTTTAAGCAATCAGTTTTTTAAGTTTTATTC
>JAUYWG010000060.1:14071364-14081473 GCA_034779775.1 Enteromius afrohamiltoni | reverse complement strand
TTTTTTTTTATATATATATATATATATATATATATATATATATATATTATTTAATTTAGCTTTAAATGTAACAAAATGGTTATAAATAAATAACACATTTGCATATTCACTGGTTAAAAGTAATTAAAAAGTAATCAAAAGGTTGTCTGATAAAAAATTGTGATGGATTAGGGGCTGTTGGTTTTTCACATTAAATAAATAAATAAAAATGTATTGTGTGTTTACTCAGGCTGTCTCTTGTTTATGTTGTATTTTGTTTAGACAAAAAGCAAAAGAAATCAGGATGGGGGAGACAGTTTTTCACAGAACTATATATATGCTGTGCCACGTCCAGAAGACGCTATGGAAAACACCTCCAGCGTGACGGCCTTGAATCGTGTGTGAAATCAAACCAATTAAATGGGCAGACGTCATAGGTGGGTGATGTCACCGGCCAGGAAGTTTAAAGCACGTGGAACGCTACTGGCATTCAGCTCTTTAGTCATTCAGTGTGTGTGTGTGTGTGTGTGCAAAATACTGAAAAAAGACTGAAAGGGGTGACAGCGAGGCACGTTATAGGCCGTGTGCTTACCCATGCAAAAGGTATATTGCTCCGGGTGATACACACAACTTATGTGTGGCTTGCTTGGGGTCCGAACCCGCTGCATCAGCTCTCGAGCGAGCTGATTGCCCGCACTGTGATCACCTTTCACTAGTGATGGGCATTTCGGCTCTTTTGGCTCGGCTTTCTTAAAAGAGCCGTCTCTTACGGCTCCCAAATGGCTCTTTATTAAGCATCACTCAGAGCCTTCTATTTTAGCCCAATTTTCAATTGTGAATGTTTTGTGTATTGGTAAGCAACTTTTTAATTCTTATTATTCATTAAAAAATACACAGTTACTCTTATTTAACATTTTAATAAAACTTTAATTGAATAATTGAACACAACCACAGCAAACAAATCAAATAACCTAAATAAAAGGAAAAGTCTTAATATATATAATAAACATATTATTATTATTATTAAGCCTCAGCTTGGATAGGCTGCTGTGATTTCTCCTCTCTGTAATTATTTATCCTATTTTTTGAGAATACTCTGTTTGTCGCTCTGTGTACCTGGCCTGTACCACTACATTCGCTATCTGTAAAGCATGCGCTCCCTTTCCTTCTTTCATATAAAGGTACGATTCATTTTTTAAACAAATAAAGTTAAGGAAATAACTTGTCAAATATTACACAGGTTTTATCCTGTTAAGCAGTTTTTGCAAAAATTCAAGAGTGGCATTGATCTTGTTCATTTTGTCATTTTTCATCTGAAACAGTGACTAATTTCTTTTGGGAATGTTCTTATGTCCAATCTTTCTGGAAAAAGGTTAATGACTTGATCATCCAGAATATGTTTTTTAACTTTTCTTTATATTATATATACATTCTGTTTGTTTTTTGTTAAAGATAAGAATCTGCTTAATGCAAGTTTTTGTATACAACTCTTGTTATTTATTGGAAAGTTTAATATCCATAAATGTAAATATACTCATTGTAAACCCCACTTTAACATCTTCAAGCAAGAATTGCATTTGTATTTAAGTACAATATCTGTCATTAGCCGGGTTTGGTTTGGATTTTCTCCCTGTTATTCTCTCTGTTTCTTCATTAGTCTCTCAGCTGCTGCTAGTTGCAATCAGCGCTCTCTGCGCCGATCTCTGCACATCTGTTTTCTTTCAACGCTGATTGGCATCTCTATTTCTCTCTGTCTTTTCTGGTTGTCTTTGTCTGATGATTGAATGCCTTAGTCCTCTGTGTCTGTGACCGTGTCCAGTCGTCTCGCTACCTGCAACTTTGATGCCTTTCACTTTGTCTAGTCCCATCCTGCTTGTCTTGTCTGGTTTATTTGCTACCACCCTCTAAACCTTTTCTCCATACTCAGAACTGTCTGTATCCTGTTGCTGGACAGGGGTGTCCGCTGCTGCAACAGCACTCTCCCCAGCCCGCTGTGAGTGAGGTGACGCTACCATATCTGGCCCAGAGGCTGGCTTGTGACTTTTCTTTTGGGTTTTGCCTGTTAAACAGTTATAGAAGAAGATACCTTTTAGTTCCCTTCCTGCACGCAGAGAGCGGCAGTTTTTGTTCAAAGATTTCTTGAAATAAAGACTTTCGTTGATTAACTGTTTTTGAGTCTCCTTAGACTGCGCACCTGCCCGCACCTGACAATATCTACCTCTGTTAACAAAAAAGCTATAAAAATGTCTAGACTTTGTGTTATGTTTAAGATTTCTCCTTAATACATAACTGTACTATTATATATGTGCCCTGCTGTGTCCGGTGCTGCCCGTGAGAGTGAGGAAGCCTGTGCTGCAGCTACTTCCCACGTCAGGGCGGCACGGGGCTGCTGCTCTCCTCATCTGTGGATGAGAAGATGCACAGCTTGGAGGAAGTTGTAGCTTCCTCATCGCCCCAGTATAAGGAGCTGGTGGAGGTGATGACTTGTGCTGTTGCTAAATTAAAGCTAGAATGGCCAGATGAGGTTAAAGCTGAGGCATGCAGCAGCAAGCTGGACGAGCGCTTCCTGCGATCTTGGCCACCACCTCCCAAACAGAGCCTTCCATTTTCACCGATCTCCATGCTGAGGTAGTGAAGTCGTGGGAAAGACCTTATTCAGCTCACCTCTTTGTCCCATACTCAGACTTTTATGAGAATGTTCTTGGGATAAAAGAGCGCGGGTACAGAACAGTCCTTAAAGGCTCCGTCTCTTCCCTCCAGACCATTAATGACATCTTTGGTTCTGGTTGGGAAGGGGTACTCGGCAGCAGGTCAGGCTGCTGGATGCCTGCATACAACTGCAGTGTTTCAGGCATATCAGGCTGACCTGCTCTGCGAGTTGGACGAAGGCGAGATGGTGAGCTCGGAGGATATCAGAGAGCTTCAAAGGGCCGCTGATCTTTCTCTGCGCGCTACCAAGGAGACCACTAGGGCTATTGGTCGGTCTATGGCAGCCTTGGTAGCCACAGAGAGACATCTCTGGTTGACACTGTCTGACGTGAAGGAAAAAGACCGGTCATGCCTGCTTGATGCTCCTCTGGTGCCCCGGGGTCTGTTCGGTGACGCCGTTAGTAAGGTCGTCAACAGGCACCGGGAGGCACATAAACAGTCAGCAGACTTTCAGCGGTTCCTCCCTCGCCGTTCTCCAGCTCATAGGGCCGCCAGGCAGGAGTGGCCCGGGTCCCTGTCAGTCTTCAGTGCCCTCGGGAGACTTTTCCACTAACCCTGCCAGAGTTACAGGGCGTGAATGTCTCCAGTGAGCGCCAACCTCAGTTTCAGCCCAAAACAGACAACATCAGGGAACTGAGGGACTTTACAGCAGGCACTCGCAAAGAACCAGCTCTTACAATCAGCTGGTTCTCTTCTCTCATCCAGAGGCCAGCCCCGAGAGGCTGGCTCCCTTAGTAGATTTTCTGGTAGCGTGGAAACTACTGCCGAATATATCTCGCTGGGTTCCGCGAACTGTAGAAAAGGGTTACAGAATTCAGTTCGGTCAACCTCCACCACGCTACCCCAAGAAAAGTGTTCTTTCTCCAGTACAGAGAACCACGTATCTTGGTGTGGTATGGGATTCAACCACCGGAGGGGCTGAGATTGCGCCTATTGTACAAACTAGCGTTCCATATCTTTCTGTGGGCCCAAGACAAACTCCTCTCACTCAGAGCAGTTTATTTACCTGGGAGGTTGAATGTGGAAGCAGACTTCCTGTCGAGGCAGGGGCCGAGGCCCGGGGAATGGATGCTTCATCCAGAGGTGGTGAAGCAGATCTGGAGAGTATTTTACAGAGCAGAGGTGGTCCTGTTTGCAACGAAGGAGAATGTGCAATGTCCCCTCTGGTACTCTCTAGCTCACCCAGCTCCACTGGGGCTGGATGCCATAGTGCAGACGTGGCCGAGGCTCCGTGTCTACGCTTTTCCCCCTGAGTGCTCTACTTCCAGGAGTTCTGGAGAGATTGGGCCAGGACGCGGTCAGTCTACTACTTGTAGCGTCGTTCTGGCCGGGTCAAGTATGGTTCTCGGACCTGATGTCCCTTCTAGACGGCTCCCCATGGGAGATTCCGATCAGGAGGGACCTACTCTCACAGGCATATAGTGCACCCATGCCAGGAGTTGTGGCGATTGAAAGTGTGGCCTCCTGAGGGGGCACAACTCATAGCCTCAGGTCTGTCAACCGAGGTTGTTAAGACCATCCTCCATTATGTTCTCTGAGAAGAGTAGGGGACCTTCAAGCACTCTCGGTGGCTCCTTCCCACCTTGAGTTTGCCCCTGGCATGACAAAGGCATTTCTATACCCTCGAGTGGGATATAGCCCTAAGGTCCCTACACTTACACCACAGCCAGTCGTGCTGCAGGCCTTTAACCCGCCTCCCTTTAGGGAGCCCAGCCAACAGGAGCGGAACTGCATGTGTCCAGTGCGAGCACACTTATGTCCACAGAACGGCACTGTGGCGCAGATCCGAGCAGCTCTTGGTCTGCTTTGGTCCACCAAAAAGAGGAACTAGGGTTATATGCGTAACCTGGGACATTTCGTTTTATAAAAAAATTCCATCCCGAAGAACGTCTCAACAAGAGTGTTTAGATGGCTGTTAATTCGTTGGAGAACAATTACATTTAGAAAAATGTGTCAAGTCATTTGAAAAATAAAGCACATTTTTATACTATTATATTTACTGTTTTAGTTTTCTTGTTTTATTTCAGTTTAAGTTGTCATTTGATAATTTCTGTTTTATTTTTATGTGATTTGTTTCATTTTTATTGGTTTTATTTTTATAACATCTATATTTCAGTTTTTATTGCAGTTCTAGTATTTTTTGGGTAAAAATAAAAAGGCAACATTTCTCGTTTTTCAAGAGTCTTAAGTTAAAATGTCCATTTATTATTTATATTTTATTGTAATTTAGCAATAAAATAATTAAATTTATCTTATTACATATGAAATAAATAAATAAACACATGCAAATAAATATAATGTAATAATTACAACTGGTAATTAAATAACTGAACTCATAATAACTTATATTAAATAAACATTCCTTATTTATTATATCTAATAGGCCTACTTTAAGTTAATAAGTTAAGGAATTCTGGATAAAAATATTCTAGAATATTTATCTATAGTGTTTAGAATATTTTAGCAGTGCCAAAGTTGATGATAAAATGCACAATATTCTATATTTGTTTTCATTTAATTTATTATTGTTGCCAATTATTGTTTAAATTATATTTTAATGCTGTTATTATTAATATATAGTATATATATTACTGCACTATAGTGTATTACTATAGTACAGTATAGTAGTAAAATACAAATTTGAACCAGATTTAATAAATTAAAATACACTAATTAGGTAATTGTCTTATTTAAAGACAGTCTGGTTTAGGGTGCCACTTCAGTTTAAAATAATGCATAATTTGTTGAGTTGTTAAATTCTGGGTAGCCTAATCCATAGCCTGTAGTTGCTCTTAAGCGCAAAACTTTTTGGCACTGAAGAACTGAATATTCATGAGGGCAGGAGACAATGAATATTCATGAGTGACACAGGAGCCGCTCAGAGACGCAGGGAGAGAGAGAAAAGCTTGAGTTTACAAACTTTCCATCGGGACACAAACTCCGTCAGCGGGCGCCGAAAAGTTACGCAGTGGAGGAGGAATATCTCTCAAAACTCTCAATGCGGGACAACATGACATACACTTTTGTAGCTTTATGACAACTTTTTAAAGACTTTGAAGCACTTTTTTAAGTAGACGAGGCTACTTTTACCAAAGAAAGAAAAAAAAAGAGAGAGGAAAAAAAAACAGGCCCAGCCAAAGAACTTGCTACAGTTTCCAGGATTACTTTTTCAATCGAGTATTTTCATACGGTTTTCGGAGTTTGTGTATTTCATATCGAACAAAATGAGCAGTAACCCTCTCCAGCCGTTACCGGGCCAGCAGGTGATCCATGTCGCCAAAGACCTCGACACGGATCTGGAGGCTCTGTTTAACTCTGTGATGAACCCCAAGCCCAGCTCCTGGAGGAACAAGCATCTGCCCGAGTC
Source organism: Enteromius afrohamiltoni (assembly GCA_034779775.1). Classification (NCBI taxonomy): domain Eukaryota; kingdom Metazoa; phylum Chordata; class Actinopteri; order Cypriniformes; family Cyprinidae; genus Enteromius; species Enteromius afrohamiltoni. The sequence continues at coordinate 14,075,418 of JAUYWG010000060.1, read as the reverse complement.
GTTTTTCAGGGAGCCGGATTCGGGCTCGCACTCCCGGCAGTCCAGCACGGACTCCGGTAGCCTACCCCCGCGCTGCCAGGCAGCGCACGTCCGCTCGCACTCTTCTCCGGCGTCGCTGCAGCTGCCCGCGGCCGCGCTGGGCGCTCCGAGCCCCGGGAGACACCACTCTCACACCCGGCACCAGTCCTTCGATGTGGCCGAGGAGCTGCCGCTGCCGCCGGGCTGGGAAATGGCATACACCCCCAGCGGACAGAAGTACTTCCTCAAGTAAGTGCTACTATATTAATTATGCGTGGATCGCGACATTCCAACACGACTTTACATTAGCTGAGCCATAAATCAGTTACTGTAATGTACGCGGGCTAATTGTGACCACAAAACCAGCCATAAGGGTCAGTTTTGCGCAAATGAGATTTATGCATCATCTGAAAGCTGAATATATAAGCTTTCATTGATGTATGATTTGTTGTGATAGGACCATATTTAGCTGTGAAACAATTGAAAATCTGGAATCTGAGGGTGCAAAAAAAAAAGAAAAGAAAAAAGAATATTAATAATAATCAAAATATTAAGAAAATCGTTGTTCAGATAAAGTTCTTTGCATGTTAAGACTACTAAATAAGTTATATTTTTATAATTATATTGATATATTTACGGTAGAAAATTGTGATTCTGTTCCACAAAACCAGTCACTTAAAGTGAACAAAGGGCAATCATTGCTTGTTTATTTCACTTATGAGTAAACTAAACATCAACAACGAACAAAACTGTTTTTATAATTTTACTTTTAAGTGTTTCGTTTACTTGCACTCATCTGAAAAAAAAAACAAACTGTTTTTAAAAGCAAGAAATCACTAACAGGTTCTAATCTCTAAACCGGATCAATCAACTTTTTGATCCGAATCAGTGCGCGTTCACACTGATGAAATCTCTGCCGTCACGTTTAAAGCTTTCGTTTTGACCTATGAAGACACTCATGGGGAAGGCGTGGGCCGGAAACACACAAAACAGTATCTGGGTGTGGATCTGAAAGACAAAAAACACCCGCTCTTGCTTACTGTCATGTGCAACACACGTTTCTCAGGAGGCCTATGATCAAGGCCTTTTCTCACCTTGATAAGGAGGTGTTTAGCATATCTCAGAGAGAGCCTATCTCTCTAGCGCGTCTCAATGTAAATGTGTGTTTTGACTTGCGTCTCTGTTGGAATGAGACGGCCCTGGGGACTCTGCTCTTATCTGATTCAGTAGGGTTGATTAGTCACCAGGGTTGTGATCACCTCGGTGGGACATCGACTGTGGGCTCTCGCCCCCTCAGCTCACTAATTGTCTTAAGATGATAAACACTTAAATGTGTCAAAGTTTTATTTGCTGACACCAGAGACCAACAGCAGTTCTCACCTATGAGTTAAAACAATTAGTTGACCACCTCCCTCCTACTAGTAAGCCTTTGGCTGTTGGATTGTAGTTGTTCGGTTTGTGGATAAACGTGGATGAAGTAACGCAGTGCAAAAGTAAACAACATATATTCACTTCGCAAAAATATGGCTAAATAGGAAACCTACAGTTTTGTGAATGCATAAATACCATTCATTTATTAAGCCAAAAGCTAAATGTTTTGTGTTAGTATTAGTTGTATTATCAATTAACTATTCACTTTGCATCAAAATACCACAGAGTTTGTTTGGACTATCTGTTTGATGCCAACAACAAATTATATTTAAAAGTTGATTCACCTCATTAGCTGCTGTAAGCAACCTGTTTTTGGGTCATAATCCACAAGTTGAGAAACACATACACACTACTGGTCAAAAAATTGGAATAATGGCTTTTTACATGTTTTTTTTTAAATTGATCATCAAAGCTGCATTTATTACATAATAAATACAGCAATTTTGTAAAACATTATTGCAATTTAGTGTAACAGTTTTCTGTGCGAATATATTCTAAATTTTAATTTATTGCTGTGATCAAGGCTATAATTTTAGCATCATTCCTCCAGTCTTCAGTGTCACATGATTCTTCAGAAATCATTCTAACATGCTGATTTCCTGCTCAGTAAACATTTCTGATTATTATCAGTGCTGAAAACAATTGCTGCATAATATTTTTGTGGAAACATTGAGACACGCGATTCAAAAGTTTGGTGTAAGATTAAAAAAGTAAATAAATGAATATGTTTATTCAGAAAGGATGCATTAAATTGATCAAATGTGACATTTTTTAAATACAGTAATAATGTTACTTAAGATATATATATATATATATATATATATAAAAATAAATTTTATTCATGAAATATTCCAAGATTGATTGATTGACTGATTTTAACTGTGTCAAAGGAATAAATTGTATTTCAAAATATACAGTTCATCCAGGTTTTTATACTGTTTCACAATATTACTGTTTTTGCTAAGTACAAATCTGCAGTCTTGGTGAGCGCTTCAAAAACATACAAAAAATTTAATTAATTATTCCAAACATTTGACTGGTAGTGTAAACACATCCTCTGTATGGAAATTTCTATGTTATTATTATTATTATTATTTTTTTAAATCAAATTATCAACCAAACTCCATTTACTGTATATGTGGTAAGTCTTAAAAATGCAGTTTCATAACTTTACTGATTCACGTCGATGCTTTGATGGTGTGTTAAATGGCTTTGGGCTTTACTGGGACAAAATCTTTGCTTTCCTTCTCTTACCCGAAACTCTTCTTGTGAAAGCCATAAGAAAACATGCCGGGGCTTGCCACACATTCAGCGGACACCTCCGCCACCAACAAAGCAGCAGACGCGAGCTTCACACCACCCTGCAATTAAATAGTCAGGAGAAGACAAGTGGCCTGTCAGTAATGATCAGCCTGCGCTCACATCCAGTCTTTAAACATTCTTCATCTCTTCAGGCTAACTTCACGTATGTCTATAGGATCAGGAAACGCACAGAAGAAATACAATAGTTTGGTGAGGCTCAGGAAGTGAATACTGTGTATTCTTCTTTGGATGGTTGCAGCTGCTGGTTTGCCTCCACTATTGGGGCACATGTATCTCTTTGCAAAGTCACACAACCCCCCACTTTCTGCTTCGACATCTTTCTGGATATCTTTGTTACAACTTGCAGTCCAGAGCGCTTCAGCAGAAACGATCGAGCTGATTGATAGCGAAGAGCAGCAGCACATTTTTGTAAAACAATCTCATGAAAATTAGTATGATCTCGTTTGCACGCCCGATGACAAAAAAACATGTTTTTGTGTGTTTTTAATTAAACCTCCAACTTCATGAAACAGGAGATTAAAGGAATCACCCTCCAGCTGGTTTATTTTGTATCATTATTGTTCTGATACCTAAGCAGCTTTAGTTCAAATAAGTGAGGCAAAAGAATTTAAGTGTTTATAGTTCTTTCTTCATGCAAAGGCAGTCTGTAATTATGCCTCCGTTTGATGCCAAGTAAATCACGAGAGGGTCCTGCCTTCAGGCTTTGTTGTTGCCCGTTTTCCTCCCATTATGTTGAAGATAAGTGGTGAATACGTTTTTTATCACTGTGTAAATTTTTTTTTTGATGTATGCTTTCATTTGTTGCCTGGAAACAATAGATACATGAATGCCGTAAAACCTGTCTGTATCTCACATAGTAAGTGTGTGTATATATATTACATATGTTATTATAGTAAGTACATTTCAAATGTAAAATATGCATTTTAACATTTCCATATTCCCATTCTAATCCTGTTTTGTTTTGTTTTGTCATCATCCAAAATTTAATTTCTCCAAAATAATAATCTTCTTATAAATTTGAATTATAAAAATTTAATATTTTCATTAATATAATAATATTAATACTTATTGTATTTATTTATTTATTTTTGGAGAGAAATATAACCAGGGGTCCGTTCTTCGTATGTCGCTAAGTACATCCAAGATCAAATGACACATCCTAGATCAAATCAAATGAGCTCGCTATTTTTGCGCTCGTGCGTTGGTTTAAAAGGCGGCATGTATTGATAGTAGAAATATATATATATATATATATATATATATATATATATATATATATAAA
>JAUYWG010000060.1:14043007-14062206 GCA_034779775.1 Enteromius afrohamiltoni | reverse complement strand
AAAAAAAATATATATATATAGATATATATATATATATTACTGTTTTACTGTTTTTTTAAATAATTAAATGAACCCTTAGTGAGCAAAGGAGACTTCTTTAAAAAAACATTACAATATTTACAGACCAAAAACTTGTGAATGATTGCATGTAAATATTTTTTAAGATTTTTCATTTTGATGTATCGTATCATGTGCAAATACTGAAAAAAAGGCTAAATTTGCCAAAAATTTTTACACTTGTTGATGTGGTTTTTGATTACATACAAAAATGATTATATTCAGTTGCTTCTCTTACTTTTCTTATTTTTCTTCTGTTTTCTTTATATTTTTAGTGCCAGTCTATCAGGAAGTAACGATTTTGTTAAAGTTAAATTCGCACCTTTGGGTGGCATCCCGGAAATTTTTTCACATTAAAGAAGATATCTCTTAGCAATGAGAGCAACAACACTTTTTTTTTTTTTAATTCTGTAGAATTTGCGGTAAATGGTAGCTGTTCTTGCTGGATTTCAAACATAAAAAATATGGTAACAGCATTTTAGGTTTTACAGTTTTAAGTTAAATTTACAATGAAATACCGTAATTATATTAACTGATATAATGTTAATATACCAACCTATTATAGAACTAAAAACTGTTTTGTAGCTTTGAAATACACTGATAACCACCAAATGCAGGTGATGATAAAGTCACATGATGAACAAAGCCCTTCACAAGCAGCTATTAAATATGAACACATATAGAAGGTGTTCAGTGCCATTCACTAAACACCATCATAATGAGAAATACTGAAATATGCAATAAACATTCATTTAACAACATTACACTAACATTAAACTAATATACAACCCTAATATATAAACTGATAAGAAAAACGTTATTTCAAAGAAAAAACATCAAATTCAAACAAAATTTAAAATGCAATTTAGGGAATACTGGGAATATGAGTTCACAGAAATGCACCATTAACCTTTTAATAGGTTTTTACTATAAACATCATAATTACTATTTTTTTTTACAGTGAAGAAAAACGTAGTCAAATGCCTAATGTATTCTACCACGTGTTTTTTTTTTTAATTAGAACAGAAAATAGCAGAAATGGGAAAAAGCTCATTGCGTTCTTCAGCAAAGTGGAGCCAAGTGCATTAATTGAGCGAGCAAGAGAGCAGCCAATGGAAAGGAAAGTGTGTGAGAGCCAGAGTTCATTCCCATGTCTCCTGTAGGATTATTCACAATGAGTGCTTTGTCCCGCAGACATCAGGGCTAATATGTGTCCACTCTTTATATTTGTACTTGCTCGGAGACAAGAGAAAGACGCTTGTGTGCCGTCATGAGCTGACGGGGGCTTGTGTCAAGCGCTCTTTTGTGTTTTTTGCGTCCTCATTGAATGTGGCACAGTCGGCCCAGCTTTACAGTCGGCTGGCGTATGGACACACTTATCAGTGGCTGTAGAGGCCAGCTCAGGCCTTCCAGAGAATCATTTGGGCTCTTTGAGGAGGAAAATGCACATTTTTATGCAGATAAACAGTGTGAAACGGTATTTGAAAGAGCTGTCAAGGAGCCCAGCGTGGATAGATACTCTTCCAACTCATAAACATAACAGGAGACATTGTGCTTTTTATCTTGGAGGGAAGAGGAGGGAAGGGGCAGTGGCGCTGGGTCAGACCCTGCCAGACTGTTTTCCAGCTGAACTCCTGAAGTCCTGGCAGTCTCATGGAAAAGGGCTGTGATGGTGCCTTTGGCCTGCAGCAGCTAACTGCAGAAAACCTTTAACTGACTCGATTTGAACCTTTCCAGCTGCTGGGGATATTTTGATAGGTGTAGCTTTGCACAAAGTTGCCTGCATTCCAACAGACTATTAAATAACAGGGGGTAATTAATACTACTATGGATTTGTTTCGTGTCGTCAAACAATTAACCACATCCAAAATAAAATAAAAAATGTTTACATAATATATGTATGTCTGCTTTGTTTATTTATTATGTATATATACACACACATGCAGTATATATTTTGAAAATATTTACATGCATATACATTTATTTATTTATTTATATTATTATATTGTTTATTCAATAATATATTAACTAAAGCTGTCAAATGATTAATCATTATAAATTCTGTCCAAAATGTTGTTTACATAACATATTGCATATATAATATATTACAACATTATGTATATATGTATTACAAATATGTATATATAATATAAATGTATACATGTAAATATTTTCAAAATAAATACCTGCATGTTTGTGTATTTATATATACATAATAAATATATGCAGTACACACTTATTTTGTAAACAAAAACCTATTTTGGATGAGATTAATCATGATTAATTGTTTGACAGCACTAGTGTTGAATTAGTTTTTGATTTTATTTTTTATGTTCAACTTGTGTTTTTGACATTTTCATTTAGTAAACAAATACGGAAACTAAACTAACATAAAAAAGATTGTATTTACAACAAATTTATATTAAAATGTAACGTTGGGTTTTTATTTCCATTAATGATTTTTTAACGGTTTAGGATTTAGTTTATAATAACTCTTGATTTTATGGATCCAGTGGTAACAAAATTCCAACATGCTAATTTGTTTAATTTATTTGATCGTCGTTCACATTTTGTATGTAAGCTCAATTTCAAATTCCAATTTCTTCATTTACAATGCAACCTTACAATGCATTACAATTAAAATGATAAAGATGGTTTAATTTGGGTTAGAATAATTTGGCTACTTATCACCACTCTTAATAAAGGTTTATGACTTTTAATTTTAATTCAGCAGTGACTCACACTCTTTTGTTAGTGGTGTTACACCTACAACCAGTTACACGACTTACTGATTTCTGGATAAAGGGTGTTAACAAGATGGAAGAAGGCATTACAAAAACAAACATTGATTAACATTGATTTTAATTGTTAATGAATCACATCCAAAATTAAAGTTTTTATTTACATAGTGTATGTGTTTACTTTATTGTGAATGGATAAGCACACACATACAGTAAATAATTTAAGATTATGTTTGTATATATTTATATATATATTTATATTCCTATAATGCATGTTGTGTCATATATAAATATATTTAACATACCGACAATTTAAATGTAATACTAAATGTAATATATATTTAAATAATTGTCTTCCTAACTTGAAGATGCCCAAGAAAATGTTATAGTTATAATGTTATATAAATGATATTATTAGAAGATATTTTATATTTAATTCATTATTTCTAAATATTATGATAATGAAAATTTTATTTTTTTATAATTGATTATAAATATTTAGATTATTCTTGATTATTATTAGTTTTTCTTTATTATAATATTTTTTCTTTCGGGATTTAAATTTTAAAGAACATATTTCATAGGTACTTTCTTAACCTAAAAACAGGTCAAATTACTGTTCTTTTATATTTGCATGTATGTAGGTATATATATTTATATATTTATATATAAAGTATTTGTTTTCCATTTATCTGAAATTGTCTCACATAATCTTTCCCTGGAGCTGTACAGTGATCTAGAACACAGTTATACACTGTGTCAAAGTTATATTTGAGCATTCTATCATTAGCAATATGTAGCTGAATGTTTGGTGCATGACTGCCGTGATGAGATTGAGCTCAGTAGAATAGGACTGGAGTGAATAAAGTTAAATATTAACTGTGTGGTCTGAGGGGGGTTGTATGTTAATGTGTGATGTGGGATCGGCTGACGGGTGACGGGGTGTTGTCAGGGTGATGCAGGGACTGAATTTAACACAGCATTCCAGCAACCCACACACTCGAGGAAATTCATCAATGCAGTGATCTCTAAAGAGTTTGTCAAGAGAACTGCTGGAGTTTTACAAACATTCACACAGTGCTGAATCTCAATAAAAACATATTTCACTCAACAAAAAAAAAAGTGTCAGCACTTTATTTGAACGTGTCTTTATTTTGCGTTACTTGTACATACATGATAACAATGAATTTTGCTAAATTTGTTTGCAAGTAACCCTAATCCTAAAATTAACCATACTGGAAGTAAATGTAGCTCACTAATACTACTTAGTACTTAAATGCATATGGGTCAAATATGTTAAGATGTCCTGCAATTAGCAAGACACCCCCAATAAACAAATGGTTCTGCAGGTGGTGACCACAGACCACTTCTTAGTTGCTATGCTTTCTGGCTTATGTTTTGGTCACTTTTGAATGCTGGCGGTACTTTCATTCTAGTGGTAGCATGAGACGGAGTCTACAAGGTTGTAGGAGGTCGTAGGATGGCAAAAACCCAGCAGCCGGAGCGTTACCTCCGCCTTTGTGCAAAATTACCTCCAGCAGACCACAAATGTGCATGTCTCTGCTCAAGCGGTCAGAAACAGCCCTAATGAGGGTGGTGTGAGGGCCCGACGTCCACAGGTTACGGTTGTGTTAACAGCCCAACACAGTGCAGGACGTTTGGCATTTGCCAGAGAACACCAAGATTGGCAAATATGCCACTGGTGCCCTGTGCTCTTCACAGATGATTGCAGGTTCTGCTGCCTGCAACGTCCTCCAGCATGACCGGTTTGGCAGTGTGTCTGTAATGGTCTGGGGTGGCATTTCTTTGGAGGGCCACGCAGCTCCCCATGGCCTCGCCAGAGGTAGCCTGACTGCCATTAGGAATGAGATCCTCAGACCCCTTGTTAGACCATTTGCCGGTGCGGTTGGCCTTGGGTTCCTCCTAATGCTTTAGTCCAGGTCTGGGAGGAGATCCATCAGTAGACTATCCACCACCTCATTAAGAGCATGCCCAGGCATTGTAGGGAGGTCATACAGGCACGTGGAGGCCACACACACTACTGAGCCTTATTTTGGCTTGTTTTAAAGACATTACATCAAAGTTGGATTAGCCTGTAGTGTGTTTTTCAACCTCAATTTTGAGTGTGGCACCAAATCCAGACCTCCATGGGTTAATAATTTGATTTCCATTGATGGTTTTTGTGTGATTTTGTTGACAGCACATCAACTACAGTATGTAAAGATCAAAGGATTTATTATTATTCATTCATTCAGATCTAGGATGTGTTATTTTAGTGTTCCCTTTATTTTTTTGAGAAATGTATATAAAATAATAAAGAAGCAAATTAAATTTTATTGTGTTTTAAATGAGTAAAATCTGGACAAAAGGGCAAAACCTAGAATTGTAGTAAATTTAAAAAATGTAAAATTAAAAGTCATTAATATTTGGGGTTATGAAGTAAGTAATTATTCTCTTAATGTGTCATAAATTGATTTTTGGTGTAAATATAACTGAAAAGATTGTTACACTGAATTATGTTTTGTATAACAAATTTCGGGAGGAGCATGCACGAACAATTAACCATCTCCCTATTTCCTAATTACCCTATCAGAGTTCTACCCTTCGCCTTAAATATCGCACACTTCCTCTCTCTGGCATCTTCGTTTTGCATCCCTCCGCCACCCCTCATGCCACACCAATTGGGAGCTGGGTGTCAGACAACCTTCCTCCGATGAGCCAGGTTTCTCTCATGGTTTCACATTTTTTCCCTGCCACTGTCGTCTTCGGCTTGCTTATTTGGGGGCACCCGGCCCTCGCTTTTACAAACTATAACCATAGTCAACCAACTTCCACTACTTCCAGTTATCTCACTTCCTCTCGTGGGGCAGGCAGGGATCAAGCAGGGCTCTGAGCACAACTCAGCCCTCGCCTCCTTGGAGTAGATCCCCTAGGGCTATGAGTCCGCCAGGTTCCCTGCCTGCTCCCCGGACAGTCCGCCAAACATGCTTATTATTATCGGGATAATGGGAAGTGGGAACTTGTGAAATTACATTTTTGGTGTACCAGGGAAAAATGTGTGATTATTTGTTTTTGGCCCGGAAAAACAAAAAAAAAATTGCAATGTAAATTAAAACAGAAAACTAAAACAGAAAAGCATTTTTGTTTTTTCTTTTTACGTTCTTTTTACATAGTTTTTTTTTTTTTACAATAATCAAATAAAATAAATAATAAATATTTCATAATGTGAATAGCACTTTAATGAGAATATATAGAATTCAGGGTCAGTTTTTAAAGAAAACATAACATTTAGAAATGTTAAAATTTAATTTTCAAATGTTATTTTCTTCTGTTGTATTTTTTATAGACATTAATATATATTTATTTAGCAAGGACACATAACAATGATTGAAAAAGTGAAAGTAGAAACATTTATAATGTTTCCAAAGATTTTTTTTTTTCAAAAATAATTTCTAAATAAATGTCAAATAAACTCTGTTCTTCAAAGAACCCTGCAAATTGTTACAACTGTTTTGAAGATTGCTAATAATCAGAAATGTTTCTTGAGCAGAAAATCAGAATGATTTCTGAAGGATCATGTGACACTGAAGTAATGATGTTAAAAATTCAGCTTTGATCACAGTAGTCGTTTATATTTGATATACATTACAAAACAGTTGTTGTGAATTGTGAATGAATAGTAAGTGAATGAAGACAAATAGTCTCACTCTCGCAGACATTCAGAGGCGAGCTGCTCATGATATTCATGAGTTCTGTGGGTTCTCGAGAGGCTCAATAGCTTTGCACTTTAAGAGATGGGATCAGTACATTCTTTTCCGCAGCACAGTTTTCTTCTTGTTAGTCTGCAGTCGGGCAGAGTCCTTCTGGAGTTATTTAACATACTGGGCCGCCGTCCAAATCTTCCGCATTATAAAGTCTTAATGAGATCCTCCTAAATCATCCAGTGTCTCAACACCAGCAGCAGAGTAAAAGAGCTCGGATCTGGAGATCTGGACAAATCTGGAATCCAAACACTCAATGTACCCGTTACATATTTAACTTTTAAACAGCCGTTTAACTCTAATAGTGCAGCACAACAATGATACAGACCTCTTAATTGTGCTAAGGGTCAAGCAACTCCCAAACTTCCCATAAGGCTTAGCTTTGTCTCTGACGGGAAAGGCAGTAGTCATGAGTCACTGGTTTACTGTCAAAAAGCGTAAATGAATACATTTCAACAACAAATAGAAATATTAAAATTGAACCTTTTTTCAATTTACATGTTTGCATTATTAGTTTGTTTAAGTTGAGTGTTGATTATTATATTTAAAAATAAATAGTATTTTCATTTTTATGTTTAGTTATATTTTTTATTTTTTCCTGTACTGAAAACATACCAAACCACGACACCTTAAATATGAGTGTATATATTAGTAATGCTAAATTAATACATGTAAAATGTAAATGTACATAATATATGTGTGTGTACTGTGCATATTTATTATGTATAAATACACACACATGCATGTATATGCTTATGAAATAATATATATGTTATGTTTATATTAAAATAAATTATATATAAGAAATCTAAAATGTAAATGTTTAAAATATAAGAATATAAATAAATAAATGTATGAACATAAATATTTTCTAAATATTTACTGTATTTGTGTGTATATATATGTATATATATATATATATATGTGAACACTATTGTTTTCTACATAAATAATGATCATTGGGCTCTAAACCTTCGTGTTAGTGGACAGAGCCAGTTAATCTGTGCCAGGTCTAAAGTTAGCGCACCCAATAGCAGCTGCAGGGCCGTTGACTCCCACACTCACGGGACAGTTGTTCGAAGCAGTAACACGACGAGCCGCCCAAAGTCCTACACAACAGCTGAGGAAGATCTCATGCAGGACTGCTTCAGTTTTCCACTTGCTGAATAAGTATTTTTGGAGCCTGTTTCCACACAAACATGGAAGCTATTTAGCATGGACCGTCCCTTGCCTTTTGATCCAATGGGTCATGTTGGCGGTTGAGACTTTGTGATGTTCGAATCCTATTTTCGAGAAACCTAGTGCGCAAATGTTTGACTGTGAGTTTTAGTTTGAGGGTGGTTGTAAATTAAATCTAGTGACTAAGCATCACTTAATGGATTTGCAAAAACAATGAAAACAATGTGTTTTTGAGTGTTGTCAGACAAACACATCGTCCGGCGCTAAACTCACACCTATGTTTGAGGTGGGCTGATACTCAAATCTCACAGTCACATTGATTACAACTTTTGGGGTATCAGCTAGGATATATCATATGTCATATGTCAAGCTGCTCTGAAATAATTGGTTAATACCCTCTGTGTCTTTGTGGCAAATAAACACTGCACTGACTGTACAGAATAAATATTTTCTTATAGTACACTGTTAGAAATAAAGGTACAAAAGCTGTCACTTGAGAGACTTTTGTACTCATTAGGTTCTAATATATGCACTTTAAGTGGTAATATGTACTTTCAAGGTATAAAAAGCGACCTTTTAGGTATAAACATGTACCTTTTGAAAAGGTACTGCCCAAGTGACAGCTTTTGTACCTTTACTTCTGAGGGTCTATTAACCAAATAAAGAAAGTTTTCCTTCAATGTAGAGTGATATTGCCCTCAAAACTCCCCATAAATAGCTCCAGTGCACTTTCTTTTAGTAATTACATATCAGATATTGCTTTATTGCATAACTGTTTGTTAGACTTGATTGTGTTTGATTAATTGTCAGGCCAATTTGTTTGTGATTTTGTCTAAGTGGAAGTTTTAAGTTACTGTAATATAGTGTTTCATGTTGATGCAACATGTGTTATATACATGTTATAGCTAACTACTCGTTAGATTGCAAAATAATATCTTATTTTCTAATGCATTTTAGATTGTCCCTCCTTAACAGCTTTTATAAACACAGCAACTATTTATCATAGACTGACTCTTGCCTTTCGAGCCAATGGCTTAGTGCTTAAAACGTTGTGCTATTTGAATTCCATTTTTAAGAGACAAATAGATATTTAAAAAATTTTGATTTTTTTTGTTTTTGTCTAATTTGAAACGTTGAAATGAAAATCAAATGAAAGAAACAGTTTGTCCAAATAGCATGTGTTAAGTGTTTAATAAATGTGTAATTGCTAAATACACATAAAAGGTCTTTATGTTATCTCTTAGTTATGCTTTTGTTTTTTTTTTTCTTTTTGATTATGTGAAATTTATAATTATCTGCTCGATTTTACTGGAAACTTAATTTTTTCAGTCAAGCTGCTTTGCAACGATTTGTATCGTACACGCTAAGCGCTACACAAATAAACTTGAATTAAATTGAATTTTAATAGATATTTCTTAATATTCCTCTTAAATAGCTTTTCTTTCAATTTTACAGTATATAATTTTCTTTAACTTTCTACTTTTACAAGCTTTATAGCTGAAATTGAAACACTGCAATGCTGACACTGTTACTGAACAGAATTAAAACAACTCTGAACTACACTGAGCTAAATGATGAGACTGTCTTCAGTAGAGGTGCTTTACAACTGATTACAAATTTAAGATTAATTTTAGTGCTGTCAAATAATTAATCATGATTAATTGCATCCAAAACTTTTTTGTTAGCATAATATATGTGTGCGTATTTATGATGTGTATATATATACACATATACATAAATACACACACATGCAAGCATATTATTAGAAAATATTTACATGTACTTAAATCTATATTTATATTCATATAATTTATATTATAAATATATTTAATATATAAACATAACAGTTTTCTGAAATATATACATGTGTTTGTATTTATATATACACAATAAATGTTCACAGTACATACATGTAATATATAAACAAAAACTTGTATTTTAAATGCAATTAATCACGATTAATCGTATGAAAGTACTCATTTATCATTCATTTTAATTTATCAATTGATTATTACAAGATGTTAATGAAACTGTAGTTTTTACTGTGCATAAATTGTTGTGTAATTAAGTGTGCCAAGTCGCTCAATTGTAGCTGAACTGCTTGCATCTTCACAAACCTCACTGCTGACCAGGCCTGCAAACACAAGCCACAACTTGCCCCATTTCCACAGAAGATGTCAGGGCTCAGCAGTAGTAATCTGGATGACTATAATTAGTAGCGCATTCCATTTCCTGCGCGCCCCTCCCTCAAATTTTCCCATTCAATTGAATGCTTCTGATTCCACAATATCCAGCTGGTGTCCTTCAACAACCCCCCCCCCCCATCTAAATCTGACCTCTGGCGATCCGTCTTTCGGGCAGGCCCTCCGTCACCGATTTCTTTTCTTTTCTGAGGAGGAGTCGCCTTTGTGCTGGATGTGCAGGAATTCCCCGGTAACCCGAGCTCAGAGTAATTGGGAAAGTGGATCTTTCTCTTTTGTTCCTACTTTCAATTAGCCCAGCTGGGTGGAGAGAGTCCCAGAGCCATGCTGGGCCGCTGTCACTCTGTGGATGGGACGGTTTTCAGCGGGGAGGATGTCTCTGAGTCAGCCCAAACCCTGACCACAGTTACCATTAACCCTGTTTTAGCATGAGCGCTTCAATTAAATGAATTTTGTGCACTGAGTAGAAAAGCTTTTTGATTCTGTTGTATATAAATGTCTTATTCAAGTCAAAATTTGCTAAATTAAAACAACTAATTTGGTTGCTTACTGCAATCTGAAAGAAATGCATTAATGTAATGTGGAAAAAAATATAAATGGAGGTTAAAGTAAACAAACTGTCTGCTTTGTTAAAAATGTAATGGCTAAATAAAAGGTACATTAAATTTAGTGCTGTCAAATGATTAATCGTGATTAATTGCATCCAAAATAAAAGTTTTTTGCTACATGATATGTGTGTGTGCTGTTTATATTTATTATGTATATATAAACACACACATAGAGTATATATTTCAGAAAAAAATTATGTTTATATATTAAATATTTTTATTTATAATATAAATTGTGTGTGTGTGTGTGTATATATATATATATATATATATATACGATTTAATCATTTGACTGCACTAATTTAAAACTATATGATATTATATCATGCACAAACAATATGTTTTTATATCAGTAAAATGTTTTAATTAATTACTGTATTATATCAACATACATTAATTAACTGCTCATAATATCAATATTATTTTTTATGGATTTATTCAGTGAGGCTGCATTAAATATTAAGTATAATTATTAACAGTATAAAGGCATTTATAATGTTATTGATCTATTTCAAATAAATGCTGTTCTTCATTTCCTAAAATAAAATTACATCATGGCTTCCACACAAACATTAAGCAGCACAAACATTTTTGACATTAATAATAGAAATGTTACTTGAGCAACAAATCAGTATATTAGTATGATTTTGGAAGGATCACGTTACACTGAAGACTGGATTAATGATGCTGAAAATTCAGTTTTGATCACAGGAATAAATGATATTTTAACTGATATTCAAATAGGAAATTTATTTGTGAAAGTAAATACAACATGTATGTATTCACAGTATACTATATATACATCTTGCTAGGCTAACCGAGACTTATAGCACTTGCATATTATTGCTAGAATAACATGTATAGGTAATATATAGAATAACCTGTAAGTTGTTTTGACTTACACCTATACTATTTCTAACAAGAGTCAACACTCTAATCTCTGAGGTGGGTACAAATCTTATAGATGTCTAACACAGATTGTTTACTAAGTAAGTGTGTTGCTTGTGTGCCATCGTGTGTGTGTGTGTGTGTGCCAGCTCTGTCTGGAGTGTGTTGAAATCTCTATGGCTACAGACAGACTCACATTCCTGGAGTTTTCTTGCTGGACTCTGAACAAGCTTGCGGGTGAAAGGTGCCTTCAGATGCTGGGTCTGCTGTGCCATGGCCTGCTCTATAATTAGAAGAACATACCACATGCATATGAGGAGAGTTTGATACTCTGTCAAACAGGAATTTTTGTACTAATTAATAGGCTTTGGTTACATGAGGCCATGATTTGCTGTTTTCTAGTCAGTTGAAGGTGATATTGGGGGAGGGGCATTCTGTTATTAGCACCTGATTGGACAAAATCAGTTGTTTATATTTTAGTCATCAATATTTTAGCTTAATTTTCGTGGAAAAGAAAGACTGTGAATGTCAAATGTAGTGTATATATATGCCAAAGCTGATTTTCTTTTAGTTTTTGTTGGAGTAGACTGGATTACAGATAAATTCTAAAGCAAATGCATATTGTTTTGAAGCCACAATGAAACAAATTGCATTTAAAAGTGAAGTTATTTATAGGATACACTCTGCTGGCAACACACAGGCTACCAGGTGAAGATTTAAAATGAGTCTGTTATGAGTCTTTAAAAAGTGTGTTTGTTG
This sequence comes from Enteromius afrohamiltoni, assembly GCA_034779775.1. NCBI lineage: Eukaryota > Metazoa > Chordata > Actinopteri > Cypriniformes > Cyprinidae > Enteromius > Enteromius afrohamiltoni. The sequence goes on along the minus strand of JAUYWG010000060.1, from coordinate 14,050,012 downwards.
ACATGATTGTGCCCCATGACAAGCACTGGGACTGTACTGTAGTGTGTGTGTGTGTGTGTGTTATTTTCCATAGCACGCTAACAGGAAGAGAGGGAAGCTCAGCTCAGAGGTGTTGTGTCCATCTGGCTACTGTGAGTGTTGTTTCAGCCTATGTGTCACCTCTAATCCACCACCAAGCCATTGTTTCTTTGAGATGTGTGTGTGTTTCCTCTGCAAACAGCATGTGGCTTGTACCCAAACATGGCAGTGCGAGACCCGAGCGTCAGCCCCCCGTGCCTCCTAATCTCTGCTTTAGTTTTCCAAACCAGTAAAGAAACTCATATCTGAAAACCCCACCTTTCAGCCCTAGACTGGACATGGAAAAGTAAAAATCGGGGGCTCTTCTGGGTTGTTGATATTGGTAAAGAAATGGTTTTAGATTTGGTTATGTCAATTTATACAATATTGTATTGTATACAAATACAAAAATACAAATGTTCAATACAAATTCAATACATTTATTATGGATTGAAAAATAAAAATAAAAATAAATAAATTAACATTAATGAGAGAATGCAGAGTTGTGCCACTGGCTAATTGTTGTTTCCTTTAACATATGACTGCTAAGCAGCTGCTCCACTGTAACGTGTGGGAAGATGGGCCTCAGATTTAAGGGGCCCAACCCACAGGTGCAGGACAGCTGCCCCACCCAGAGCCCGAAGACCCCCAAGGGCCCGTTCCTTTTCTCTTCTGTCAGACCTTCGTAAATCTACACCACTCAGACTACTAGCTCCTGACTTTGTTAATTAACCTCACTGTTGATGTGTTTCACAAAGCTGGAGTTTTTTAAACCACAACTTTAGGAACCGATGGCCAGCATAAGCAAAAACCAGCATTTACATGTTATTTTACCAATATTATTTTTTATGATCTTATGAAGAAATACAGAATTTAAATGCAAAACATTAAAAAAACTGTTCATTAAAGAGATCCCCCGGGAGGTCTGCTGTCAATGACAGCCCTGTTCTGTCACGGCGTGGGCCTTAGATCAGCAGGAAGTAGATAAACGTCCCAGCGGACTATGAATAGTTTGAGTAAGTCGCTCACTGATTGGGGCTTTGTGTATTTTGGGACACATTTGATCACTAACAAACATGATTTTTTTGTTCTGAACATTTTGTGTAAAAGCAAACAGGTGAAGTTTAGTGTATATTTCCGTTTAAAACTAAATAAAGTACACAATGTATGTATTGTAATTCTGTTTTAAGCTTGTCAAAAAATGTTTGATTGAAAAGTTGGTCATGCAAATTCACATAATTAACCAAAAGAAATCTACTTGGTTGGAAAGTTACTGTTGTCTAAATGGAGCTTCATGCATCACTATAGTGAAACATTGACCATTTTTGGCCACACAAATTTGCCATATTATTGCCTTATTTTGAAGGTTGGGCTCTTTTAATTGAGCAAAGGTGTCACAATATGATGCATCAGTCTTCTGGTCTTGAATATTGGTCTTGGTTTGCCTAACTTTCAAATAAAGTTGAATATGAAACTTAGCAGATTGTGTATAAATGGAAGTCAATGGAACGAAAAACGACCACCTCTTAAGCCTTGCATGTGATCGACTGTAAATAAATAAGTCTACTGGCAGCAAGATTTTGGAGCTTAACCAGTGGTTGTACAAGGCTTTATTCATTAATTCATCATTACGTATCCTGCAGTCTTGCAGATCTACTTTCCTGCAGAGAATTTAAGCAAAACTCACTTGAACCTGCTCATCAAGGTTGAAAACTTCAGGCGAGGTTGAGACTAATCTCAATTGGAAGTCATATCTCCAGGAGCAGGTTTGAGCACCCCTGGACTAGACGGTGAAGCCCACCTGATAATGGAAGCAATGCTAAACTGGTTTACTGACTGAGGGACACTGAGATTGTCATGCAGCAACCGCCAGTCTGACGCTTGTGGCCTTCTATGAAAAAATGCAGAGAAGCCAGAATTTCACGTAGCTGCAGTTTTGAAGGGTTTACTCAGGGTGGAGGAGTGGAGAGGACACCACGGCCTGAAAAAAACAGTACATCTGTTACTTGATTCACGATCTGCAGTGATTGTTCACGATCTGCAGTGATTGCTTTTAGAGCTCTGTGGTTAGAACTGCAGGTCGAAAGGTTGCGTTGAGTCCAGTAGTGGTATGTTGAATGATTTACGGCAGAATGTTGTTCCCTCTAATAAGTTTGCTCACAAAACCTTTGTGTTCAACAAAGGAACTTTATACTTGCTTGGGCTTAAAATGTTTGTAAAGAAATGCTGAGTATGGGCATAGAGTTCAATGGCATTGATTTAAGTTTTGGTAGTTTTCTATGTCTTATTTCTGTGCATACGTTTTGAATAATCTATTTAAACCCACTAAGTGTTTAGTTTAGGGGTTGCCCTTTGTGCTTATTTTTTATTAAAATTTTTTATCAGACTAATTGTTACCCCGGACCACAAAAATAGCACAGGTATATTTGTAGCATTAGTCAAAAATACATTGATTTTTCTTTTTATGCCAATATCATTATGATATTAAGTAAAGATCATGTTTCATGAAGATATTTTGTACATTTCCTTCCGTAAATATTTTAAAATGTAATTTTTAATTAGTAATGTGCATTACTAAGGATTTCATTTGGACAACTTTAAATATTTAAATTTTTTTGCAACCTCAAATTCCAGATTTTCAAATAGTTTAAATGATGTCCTATCCTAACAAACATCAATGGAAAACTTGTTAATTAATTGACCCTTATGACTGGTTATGTGTCCCGGAATCGCAAAACTCATAATGGCAACTCATAAAATAGTTCATAATCTAGTTCGTTTTGTAACTATTTAACTTCCCATCATCATTTCCGCAGTGCATGCCCAAAACTGACACCATTGTAATTAGACATGGCCAAGAAATGCGTGTCCTCTGAGAGACAGCTGGGTTTTAAATGGGTTTTGATGTAGAGGGTTGGGATTAGGCTGAAGTGTCCATAGTGCAAATTTACCATTGTATTCCTAGAAAACAAGAAAAACAAGTTCAGATTTGCTTGACCTAAAGAAAAACAGGTTTTCTTCGAAACAGTACTCTTCTGAGTTGTGTTTAATGTGAACATGTTGTTTTCTTTTTTTGTCCAGTCACATTGAGAAGATCACCACATGGCACGACCCCAGGAAGACCATGACACCCTCGGTGACCCAGATGAGTCTGCACAATCAAGCCTCCAACAACGGCAACATACAGCAGCGCTCCATGGCCCTCTCTCAACCCAACCTCGGTGAGTGTAAAAGCCGTCCCTCCCAGCAGTCCACATTCCCCATTACTCATGAGAACACACATGCTCTCTTGAGCTGTTTCCAATCAGCTGGAAAGGAGCTGAAGGAGCTTTGCTACAGGTGCTTGCCCTGTGTAACTCCAGTGCTCAACGGCCCATGACATTCACAGAGACATCTAATATGATGTGGAATTGGGATAACCTTCATTGAGTTTAATAAATGTACAATACTTGACGTCTAGCATGTTAAAATACAGTTCTTTTCTTTTGTGTTTAGATGTGTTTGCTAAGGGTAAGAGAAGCTCCTACAGTCTTAAACCCACAGTTCAAGTGGACAATGCTTTATTTGTTGAGAATTGTGAATGAGTGCATAGGGAATGATTTGGAAAAACCTTGTGCTACGTCATTTTATTTACATTTTGCTAAATTTGTTTGAATTCATAGAATCTCATTTGTATGTTTTTATATTGTTTTGATTATGTCTCAATGATTCTTAGGTTAGGGGGTGGACCTTCATGCTTAAGTTTTCTTTTTCTTTGTTGTATTTTACATTTATATATGAATCAAATCATAAAAATGCACAAAAAAACTAAATAAAATGTAAAATAGCTATGTTTTCACATGCATACTCAATGGCTAGCTGCCAGAGAATATCCCTGCACTTTGAGGGTCATTTTGAATATTTTCCCACATCTCAAAAAGAATGGTGTCCACAGCACTTCTGGCTAAATCAGTTTTTACAAATTTGGAAACTCATTAGTTATGTTTTCTCATGCACACTCAATAGCTAGCAGCTAGCTTTAGCATAGCTATAATAAAATCTGCTTTAGAAGATGGCGCCCACAGCACTTAGTATAAGTTGTATAAATATGTATGTTTTTGTACTGTTTATGCCAATCTGAGTGTTAGGTTTAGGGATGGACTATCATGCTTAGTGTTTTTCTACAATTGAAACTGAATATGAAACTTCAGTTTTTATGCACAGTATTTGAATCTAGTATGTGTTTTCAAGAAACCGTTCACATTAACAAAGTAACATGTAACAAAGTGTTTAACTGAGTCATTTCGTAAAAGTATGTGTATGACGCAAAGATTATCGGCCTTTTCTGTATAAAAGCACATATAGCAGTCTGTCCGTTGAGGCCCTGAATGAGGTTTAACTGGTTTTTCTGAGGGGGTCAAATGCTGATTTAATGAAAAAAGCCTCCCAGCAGATCCAAAAACTTTTAATGCTGTATGAGATTTGCGAGGCGTTCTGTAGCATGTTTTGTGTGTTGCACGGGTCGCCACTTTTACTCTGTCAGTAACTTAAATGATTTCCAAATGCGCTTTCTTTGTTTGGCTCTTTTCTTCCCAAATCCAGATTTTTGATGAAATGGAAAAAAAGGTGTGCCTCTGCTTTGTTGGCAGCCGAGAAACAGATTCCTGCGAAGGGGGTGGGGGGTGGAGGGATAAGAACAAGACGAAAGTTTGGAGGGAGAAATATTCCTTCCAGCTCTGCATACAGCAGACGGAAACTATCTCAGCATATAGAGTTACGTACTATGAAGTTTGAGATGTTGTCTCCATTCACAGGAAGTAAAGATGCTTAACAAAATCTCCTTACTGTTTTGCCTTGTTGTAAATAATAGCAAAAAAGATTTTTATTTCACTGTGAAGCTACCCCACTCATGACTAGAGAGGAAGCAGCGGTGATAATGTCTCACTGCGCTTGTGCAGATGTGAATAAAGCTGCTCAGCCTGAAATAATGATGTGTGTTAGAGCCAACCTGCTACACTCGCTCAAACGGCTGTTTTTCTGTAAACTCAACCGCTCATTTTTCTTGTGCACAATCTTCCGGTGACTCAATCGCTCAGGTTTTTTTTCTTTTTTGGCATGGCTGTGTCATCCATTTTGGCTCATCGGGAACTAGTACAAGTTCAACAGGCACGTAATGCCAAGACATGACTCAGACCCTGCTCCTACAATCCTACAATCCCACAATCCCTTGCATTTCCTCTGTCCTTGGATTAAGGGCTTTTTAAGGAACTTGAGAGGCAACAGATTTAATGTATTCTTAGGTTAGACCAGCTTGAGCCTTCACCTGTTGTTTGTCCACACTAATTCATGGTGGGGCCCCCCTAAAAACTGAGGGATTATGGGTAATTGACACTCTAATGTAGGAGTGCATTATTAGAACAATACAGTTTTGTTGAATGCTTTCCATAGACTCTTCCCCCCCCCTCGCTTACAACAACAATTGCCATATTGCATCACACTCTAGAGTTTTAAAGGCAGCTGTGACTGCTTTTTTTAGCTTGTAAGAAATTGAGCCCAGTATGAATATGCCATCTGGTCAGTGAAGGGATGCTCACTTTTTTTATTTTATTTAAACATACAAAATGCATTACATTCAATGTAATTTAATTTTAATTGAATTGGGGGCTGATGTCCTCCAAAACAAAGTCATAGGGTCTAAAATGCAAAAAAAATAAAATAAATAAATAAAGATTATGTTTATGTTGCTTAAGATTTCAGATCTTTTTTTTTCCTTCCTTTTTTTTTAAAAGGCACCGATAATTAAGGCTGTAAAATGTGTCATTAACATCACAGTAACTTAATTACTATTTAAATTAATTATTTATTATTCAATATTATTAAATTTAAAGAAGAAAACTTTTTGCCTTGAAAGATATTAAGAAATTTTATTAGAATTATGATTTGAACACCAGGAAAAGAAGTTATTTCTTTTTACCACATACCATAGGTTTTTATTAATTTAGATTTTCTTTATATATTTTGTAATATTTTGATACTGCTTTGTTACATCCACTGAAAGGAAAAGTCATTCTGGTAATTACATTTTGACAAAAGATGATTCTCATACAAACCTGTCTGAACAAATGCACATGAGTTTAACTTTTAGGGGTATAACAGCTTGTTTCTGGGGAAGTAACATTAAAGTTATTTTAGTACTGTACACCTATTACTATGTACTGTTTAGTGGTAAATAAAGTATAAAGTTGTACCTCTTAAAGTAGTATTTTTGCATATTTAATTAACGTGTAAATAAAGCACACATCTCTTGTCATCCCTTTGGATCACTTTTGTGTGGGTCTGGCTTCTGGCTGACCTCTAGCTGTTGTACTGTTGCTGAACAGGACAGTTGCCCGAGGGTTGGGAGCAGACCGTCACCCCTCAGGGAGAAACATACTTCATTGACCACAAAACCCAAAGCACCTCATGGCTGGACCCACGGGTGGGTGAGTACTCCTGGAGTCCAATCAGCTCAGTAGCATCATATAATGATGTAAATTTTCCACCTCCTACTCCAATCCCACAATCTCATTCCTAATAATTTGAACCGTTTCCCACTTCCACTAATCTAAACACACAATATGATGAAATGGCATGAGGGTGTTGCTCTAGTGCTGTGTCGGCACTGAAGGTAAAATGATCCAAAGATGATTTGCAATACATGCTAATACCTATTGTTTATAATCGTCTGTTGGCCTGATCAGTGATCATTTCACTTATAAAAACTTAACAATCCTTGAAAGTAGGGGTGGACAATAGTGGGTGGGCATCAGTGCAAGTATTTTTGCTATATGTGTGCTGTCTGAGAGACATGCACATGAATATGGTGATTATACAGGTCCTTCTCAAAAAATTTGCATATTTTGATAAAGTTAATTATTTTCTGTAATGTACTGATAAACATTAGACTTTCATATATTTTAGATTCATTAC
>JAUYWG010000060.1:14006658-14019123 GCA_034779775.1 Enteromius afrohamiltoni | reverse complement strand
TGCACGCCAATATTCATTGGCCTTTTGTATAAAGCTCAAAGGCATTTGGTCTCTCTGGCGAGTTCCCATATGTAACGCCTCCGTTCCCTCCTTCAGGGAACGTGGGTTACGTTCGTAACCTAGACGTTTTGTCAACCCAGTCTCACTCCAACTAGTCACATTTAGACGGTCAAAACCCTTTTGCATCACTTTTTGAAAATCAACAGTCAAAACAAATGATGATTATTTACTCATTTATGAGCACGTAACCCAACCCCTGCCCCTAAACCTACCATCTGTCAATAAAACATAAGACATAGCAGGCAGATACAACCACTGTCATAATTTATTTAATTTAAAGACTGTTTGCATCTGCAACTGAATCTTTTTTTTCTTTGCTGTCACAGTATTCGTCAGACCATGTTAAAACATACATGATGCCCCAAACAGCTTTTAAGGAGAATAACTTCTGTACAAATGTTTACTTTGACTTTACAGACCAATAAAGATGATTTTGTAGGACTTTATTTACATTGTTTTTTTGTGCTACATTTTAGTCTAAAGCAACAAGGTTTTCTCATTTGACATTTGGCATAGAGCTTGATTGACAAGTAATCTGACCAATCGGTCTCCAGGATTGGAAGCGGCTTCAGGAAAGTTGTTCACTTTCAGAGTCACCAGCTGTTTGTCCAAACACCTCATGAAATTGTCCAGCTTACTTTTATATTGGTTTCAAGTTTACAACGCTCTTCCAGTGAGCAGAGACAAAATATAGGAGAGATTCACTTTTTCAGTGGGACCAGGGTTTGACTTGTGAGCTACAACCATCGAGACTGTGTTAAAGCTAGCACAAAGGCCTTATACTTCTGGCAACAGACTAACAAATGACAAATTTTGAAAAAAAAAAAAGACCATACCAAAGTTTTTATGGACCCTTGAACTTGATATAATTAAAGGTATATCAGAAAAGTAATTGCATGACCACATAATTAATAATTTAAACTCTAGTATTAAGGCCTCATTAGCTTTGATGTTCAAGAAAGAAATCTGAGCATTTTCTGTTTTCTGAATTTCTGGATTCCACAGTGTAGGTTTCTTGAATTTTTTTATTATTCATTGTGTGCACTACTGAATGACTGTACTAGGGACCATCTAGGGGCATTCATTTAGTTGTTCAGTGATGTATAACATTAAGGCCTGGTTTCACACACAGGGCTTAGTTTAAGCCAGGACTATGCATTAGTTAAATTAAGATATTTGAACAACTTTTACAAAAATGCCTTATAAGAAAATATTACAGGTGTGCATCTTAACACAAAACAATGACACTGACATATTTTAAGATATATCAGAGGAAGATATTTTTATCTGAGACAGCTCAAACATGCAATTTAGTCTGGGACTAGCTTAAGCATTGTCTGTGAAACTGGGGGTATGAATATGAAGGGAAAGAAGTGTTCTACATGACATGATAAAATGGGTGTTTAAACATAAAATAATCTTTGCTAAGTGTATAATTTGTGTGTTTTCTGATTTGTCAGTTACTTAGGGTGGGCTCAAACAAGTGTCAGCCATTAGCAACTAAATGTCAGTGGTTGGGGCCTATTGTGAGAAAATTACTATTCGTCAATGTCTTGCCCTGGAGGCAAGTTTATGCAAATGCTTGTGCCCAGGTGATGTCGCCTTCCACCTCAGATCCAAACAAGCCATTTTTGGATCTTGATTAAACAAATACATTGTTTATAATGAGGCAGAGCTTTTAAGCTTCATACTTGCTTCTTACTTAACTTTCACACTTGCAAGATGTTTTAATGGTACAAAGACCACTTTGAAAGGAAAGAACATTTATTGAACCATTAGTCTTTAAGTTGGATCTTGTTGACAGGGCCCTGCTAGTTTATAAAAGAAACTTCATCATGCACATATTAGCTAAAATTAAATAGGGCTTGATGTTTAAATATGGCTAAATAACACCTCACCCCTGTGACCCTCCACACCCTGTATATCCTTGCCTCGATTCCAGCTGCGCATTCAGTGTATGGTTGGCACAGTTCCCAGGGTCGCTCCATGGAATATCTGCATTTCTCTTGTAGGAGTTTCGCCTTTCATTCCTCAATTCTCTCAGCACAATAGTTTAAGTACATATATAAACAACAAAACAATCTGTTTAATGGTGACATGGTACTGTAAATGTCTCTTGAAAATTTGTAAAAAAAAAGTACCCTAAATAAAGTTGAGTTTTCATTTTTATTCAGCGTACTATTTATACACACATTCATGAGATCAGGTAAATTTCCCTGTATGTAGCATATCAGCTATATAGTTGTTTTTAGTAATTTCATACACTATTATAGTATTTAATTATAGTGTATTATAATTTTAAATTATAGTTTCAGCATTTTTTAATGTTCTATTAGAAAATTACACATTCTTTTCAATTATAGTTCTCTAATATTTTTCTATTATATCTTAATTTTAAATTATACATATATAGTAATAATTCTATTTAGTTTCATTTTTAGTTACGTTAAGGTTAGGGTTAGGGTCATTTTAGCACATTTTAGAGAAGTCTTATTTTAGGGTTGTTAATTTAATTAATTTTTAACATTTACATTTTTTTTAGCAATGTTGTGTGCTTTTCATTTTTGTTTTAGTTTGAGTTCAGTTTTATTTATTTCCATTTAGTAGCTTTAATGCATCAGCCTACAGTTATTTCCGTTAGTCAGGCAACATTTCCAAATTTTGTTTAGTAAAGGTTTTCTTGGTCTCAGGGGATAATGACTATTACTTTATAGATGATATTTAAATACATGACACTGTGTGTTTTACAAATGTTTTTCACGCTGATGTTTTTCAATAAATGTAATGAACTGAGTCAATAAATGGCTTATGACTTTGACAAAACATTTAATTGACATAAAATAGCAACTATGTTTTGTTCTTTCTGTTGTCAAAATCTGTGATGTTAAACGTTTCTTTTGACCCCATTCAACCTTTTTTTGTAAATCTAAAAAAGTATCCTGATGCCATTATATGACCATATAATAATAGGTTATTATGGTCTATAAAAGTGTGTTTCATTTGAACAGTGTGTATAGTTGGAAGGGTGATTGTATAACATCACAGCCTCACAATTTGAACTTCACACATCTCGTCGTCAGACCTGCTCACAGAAGTATGATCAGACCATTCCCCATTCATAGGGTGTGTCGTCTTCAATGGCCAATGATAAGACTGACAGGTCCAAAGGACTTCTCTATAGCTCAAATCTTATCATCTGTTGGAGGGAAGTCAATAGTAAATCAATAGAAAGATTGATGTGTATGAATAAAATGCATGTGTGTTGCCCAGAGCAACATTTTCCATGACAAGTTAGTTACTTATTGGGATAATGGATTGGGGTGACACGCACTTGAAAGTATGCACTTATACAAAACTGACACGATTGCATAATCAATATGTACACAGCAGCAAATCAGTTTATTTTTACTCTGTCATAATCTGTCATCATTTACTCATCTTCATGTTTGTGTGATTTTCTTTATTCAGTGGAACTCAAAATATGTGAGGAATTTCTGTTTACTATATATTTAAAAAAATTAACTTGTACTGATTTTCAATTGATTGGCAAAAAAACAAACAAACAAAAAAATATACATTTTTGTGAATGAGAAACAGATATAACTCACCACATTATGACAGAACATACATTTATTTTGGCCTGTTCATTTATTTGTGACCTTTAAGTTTCCAAATATATATATGGATGCATTGATATAAAGAGACACAGATATATACACAAAAGTCTTCTCACTGTTATCAGTTATGACTCTAGTAAAACATCGGACCAACCCATTTATGATCACCATAATTATTACACATTGTTGCAAGCTTAAAGGATTTATCTAGCATATGCCAAAGTTGAGGGTGAGTCCAATATCACAGAAAGTTGTTAGTGGTACATTCTGTCACGTTTATCACAAAACATTATTAGTATTATTCATTTAGATAATACTATAGTGTTTCTTTTCTGGTTTGCTGCTGGATAATGATTTGATTTATTTTTATGAAAATATATTGGATACAACTGAATAAAGTCTTTGACATCTCTAAAAATCTAAATGGGTAACATTTAGTTTTCCTTTGTTAAAACTGATCAGTTTTGCTATTTCTAACTTTTTACTATACTAGCAATTTCTCTTTTTCAACCTTATAAAATCAGACATGTGACCATGTTACATGTAAGCAAACTAAGCTATATAAAGGTTTTCTAAAGTTATCAAAAAATAATACATATATAAATAAACTGAATTGAATTTAACCGTAAATAATCTGTGTATGAAGTAATAGATGTCAATCATGGGTGAATCAGACCCTAATGATTGTATTATTCTCATGAACAGTTCAGAGAATTGTGTTACATAGTTATTGATGTAAACTAGCCTACATTCTACTGTGTTGAACCTAACATAAGTGAAGCATGGTGTGACCCAAGGCTCTGTCTTAGGTCCTCTGTTGATCTCCTTGTTCATTTACATACACTGTCTAAAGTCACATTGAAAACAAGTTAATTAAACAAAATAATATTTAATATATATTTAATACAAATTTCTATATTTAAAACATGAAATAATTGAGAAGCTTATACTACAACTTCAAGCAGAAACAGAGAAAGTTTTGTGAAGGAGCTTGAAATGCTTGTGATTAAGATTTTTTAAAATATATTTCTAAACACAACTGGCTATAGTACCACCAATATATCACTAATTAAGATGTTAATATGTAACCAAAATTCAGTACTCTCCCATTTTATCTGTATAGTTGGTTCCTTGTATCCAGCCTTTTGCTTCCTTTGTCCCTGCTCGTTTATTACCATAGTTATTTACTGGTTTAATTAATTTCTCTTGTCTTCTTTTTTTCATACCTAATTTTGTGAGTATATTCATAGCCTTATATTTCAGTCCTTGGTTATCCATTCTTGTTATTGTTTCTTAATGGTTTGGTTTCCAGTTCCCCTGTGTTCTTGTTCTCCCAAGATCCAGTGTATCTTTTGATTGTACCTGTTTTATTTATTTATATGTATATTGCATTTACCCATCATGCATTTTCAGTACTGAACTGTTTAAAACATACATTTACCATATATTCCACATATATTTTTGTTCGCTATCCCTTGTGAATGTGGTGTTTTATAAAAACATTAGTTTACATATACTATATATACAATATTACGGTGACCGGGAGGGGACGTCTTCGCGTTAGTTTTGTCGTGGCCAAATTTATTGCATAAACAAACCTGCGTGACCATAGCACCCCGTAGCAATTAAAAGTCAGAAGGTTATGTAAAAAGATCGAAATTATAGGCTATAAATATATTAGGATAATAATAATGTTGTTGATGTTGATGATGATAATTGTTACGAAGACGATGCCTTAATGGACATTTAATATTAATGTAATATTTATTTATGATAAACTTAATATAAATATTTTACATATTTTTTCACATATATTTCATATATTTACAAAAATGTTGACATATTTTTCTCGTGGCCATTTTTCTCTCCAACATAAGGATGTTGTTACCACGAAAAAAACAATCTTGTAGCCACGACATATCACGTTCCCACGAATTAATAAGTCGTGGCCATGACATAATATCACGTATAAACAAATTGATAAGTCGTGGCCACGACAAAACAAAGTGAACCGAAGACTCCTCCCGGTCACTGTACAATATACATTTGCAAATATACATTTCCAGTTTAACCTGTGAAGGTCAAGATTTATTAATCATTTATTTAAAACACAGAAGTAAACTTGTGGAGAGTGCAACTGGAAAAACCTAATGGTACAAAGGTGACAAAGGTGGGCACAAACTAAAATAATAATCAAGTGTGATTAAGAAATATTTCCTTCACAGTAAGAAATAAACCTCAAAACAGAAAAGGTTTTCTGTCAAAAAAGTCCTTTAACTCTAATGCACAACACAGTACGATGATTAATTTGAAATATGAATAAAGTGAATAAAATAAACTAATTTACAATAACACAGTACCCTGGACCTATTTTTAACTTTTGTAAGAGTCTAGGACAAAGGTTATACATTTAGTGATAACACGAGTAGCTCTCCAAGTCTTCATTATTCTCTTATGGGCTAAATAGTAACTGCTGTGGTATGAAGATATTGTCTATGTAACAGTCACTTAGAATAAAGTGACTGTGATTATTTCTCAGAAAATATGTTCAAATGTCTTCTGTATTTGTCTGTGTGCGGGTGCTGTGTGGTGCCAGGTACTGTGCTTACATTAGATAGCATTGTTTGCTTATCCCCTTCTCCACCCATGTGATCTTTCACTTCTCCATCTGCTGACGCCGAGATAGGATGCCATTTAGAGGTGACGGTGAGAGAGGAAGAACAGCGGTGGGTTATTATCCACAGACTTTAGACTCTCACTCTGAAATGAAGATGTGATGTATCAGAACAATAATATTATATAATTGATTTATGAACCAAGTAAGAATTCAGTTCCACGCGGGCCACGACATTTCAACATTTTTGTTAGAGGTTTCACTTACATAAGCAGAATTATGTATTTCTCAATCAAACTGCATCCAGAGGATTGAGTTACAGATGCTAATACAAGCTTGAGACTTTGTTTTTATTGCCTAATATGAGTCAGTTTGACCTTTCTGTTCAGAGGGCCAGAAGCATGTCAGCACTCCCACAGGAAGTGACACAGGAAGGAATTCCCTGCTTTTTTGCCTACATGTGCTTAACATGGTCTTTGCACAGATACCATTTAACACAAGACAATTCACAACGACGGTAATGATAATAATTACGAAAACAACATTATAAATAAAAGCGGAAAAAGATTAGAAACATACACAGCAGCCAAAGCACCACACTCTGGTTAGCATGACTATATACTGATTTTCACAAAACAAGATTACTATAGGTAAACCATGGTAAAACTAATTAAGGGAATTGTGTAAAATAATTGGTTATAAATGATTTAATAGATTATGGCATTTACATCACAAAAATATCAGGGAGTGAAATTTATTTGATGTGAGGTAGTTAAGCCCCATCATAACTGGGTTGCAGTGCAGGCAGGACAGGACTAATGACAGCTCATTAAAGTAGTATATGGAGTACATATATGAATATCAAGCTTGATATGTTTCATAAGTTGTATATCCATAACTGTTGTCAAAGTTTTGATGTTTTGTGCCACCCACTCAGATTGTGCTTCCTCCGTGTTTATTCAGCAGCATATATATCTTGAAATTGTCATTTTTTTTGCTTTCTTCTCACTGTTTTTACATCAGTGGGCCCAATTTTTTTATCTCGCCTAGGGCCCCACAACCCTTCGGGCCGCCACTGGCTGTGTGTACAATCATTAATGTCGAAATGATTTTAGCAAATTGCTGCAATATAACAAAGTGTGAAAAATTTAAGGGGGTGTGAATACTTTCTGTACGTATTGTATGTAATAAATATACACTGTACACAAACATATTTTGTTTGTAAACTTATTTTGGATACAATTAATAGCAATTAATCATTTGTAAGTTCTAATAAACCACCAATATCTTAATAATAGGCAAGCTAATAAGCAGCTAGTTAATTGTGAGAATTAGCCCCTAAAGCACTACCATATATATATATATATATATATATATATATATATAAGCAAACATTTAATTTCTGGATAAAAAAAGACACATATACAAAGGATGAAGATAACTGTTAATTTTTTTGAACGGGAGTATTGATGTGAATGTGTTGTGAGTAGGTTCAATGCTTTAGTCAAATATTGTAGTTGCTTATTAACTTTTTGAATGAATTCTTTGTTGAATTCATCAGTGGCAGTGATCTAACCAGCAGTCAATACGTTTGTGAAATGTTTTGCCTGTGAATGCTTTTTTTCATTGACCACATGTGGTGTGGGTGAAGCAGAGGAGACTGAAGGAAAGACTTTATTAGGTCATATCCTGGTCACAGTGAGATTTATAATGTATTGTCTACACCGTTTGTGTATCATTGCCCCCTCTCTCCATCTCTCATCCTGTATCTGTAAGAGAACAAAGGTGCTATTTTCTGTATGGACGGTTGTCGTGGTAAAAGCAGGTCCAGACAAGAGAGGCCGTATCATAGCATAATCCACCCATGTGAATATAAGCTTTGCTGGAACCACATGGCCTCTTGCAGGTAAGCACATTACACCATCAGATCCTCTTGCAAATTTCAAGCAATGAATGCTAGACAAACATGATATAAACTGGTAAATAAAGAGTTATGTATGGAAGATATGGAAGATGGAAGAAAATATTTTTAGGTTTTTATCTCACAGTTCTGATTTGATACAATGATACAAAACCACAATTCTGACTTTTTTTTACACTTAGAATTGGAGGTATAAACTCACCAATGTGAATTATACATTTTGCAGTTCTGATATAAAGTTGCAATTGCAAGACAATTTATTTTCTTTGCTAAGCCATGCCCAAAAACTGCCTTAGGCCATCACTTCCTTAGGCTTAGCAACTGTAGCAAAGTGTGGGAGATCTGTCTTCGAGTAAGGAAAACCTGCCGTGTGTATGGATTGTGAAAACCTGAAACCTGGTATCCTAAAAGTTTGGATGGGATGGTGGAATTTTCCCTTCCCGAAAGCTAAAACTCAAGAGGCAACTGCCTGGCATAGATCAATCAGTGTGGGAAGCCCCCATTCACAACTAAATTCACAACTTTTTAGCTTGGTGCACTTAAAATATAAGCAGGAGAATGTTATCAGGCTAATGTCTTGTGTTTATTCTACAAGACTATGTCAAAGCTGGTCCTCTGTTTGTTTTTCCAATTTAAATGGTCAGCGTATGAGGAGGCAGCTGCTTGTGATGTGACCTATAGGCGTTAGCTTCAATTTTGATTAAATTATTTCCTAACTTGTTGCATATTATGTTGTGGATATATCCCTCAAATGCATACTACAGTCTCTTTTATCTTGCTCTCTGTTCACTAAAATTTCTTCATTATCTTCTTGGGAATGTCTGACACCAGTGCATACATACTGTAATAGCTGTGCCAGGCGCGAAAGCTTGACAGGTGTAGCAACAGTATCTAAGGAGGGTGGAGCTTAACGAAAAGTAATTGTGACTTATATATCCCACAGTTCTAACCTGTCTTCTCCAAGTCCAGTTTTGAAGGCAAAAAAAGACTGCATGTTTTTTTTTGCAATTGTGAATTTACCTTGCAATTCTTACTTTATATCTCGCAATTGCTAGTTTACATCACACATTTCTGACTTTATATTTTACATTTGTGAGTTTACATCACACAATTCTGACTTTATTCTACTTGATTCTAATTCTACTTCTTACAATTGTGAGTTTAATGAAGAATCAGAAGAGGTCGGATCCATTTGCAGGCTTTATTTCACACAAACAAACAAGCAAGGTCGAAACAGGGATAGACAGGAGCAACGGAGGCAGAGCAGTAACAAATGCTCAGGGCAGGCAGCGAGAATCGTAATCCGAGAAACAGTCCAAGTAATCAGAAATGTTGCAGAGGCAAAATAAGACTTTGTGTTTGTCCTCTGCGAAGTCTGTGCTCATAAAGGGTAGCTAATGCACTACACCTAGAAAATCAGTCAAGGTACGTGAGCAAAAAGAGTCCGGGTGGAAACAGTCAATAATTTTATAATAAATCATATATACTGCATATAAAATCAAATGCATATGAATCTTCTACAGAAGTTGGCAAAGCCGAGAAAGCATTGAAGTTCCTTTAAGGTATGAGGTTTGGACCGGTTCACAATGGAGGTAACCTTTTTGTCATCCATGGTGACTCCATCAGCACTGATGATGTACCTCAGGAAGGAAATCCGGGTTTGGTGGAACTCACACTTGGGCAGTTTTACATAGAGCTTGTGTTGAGTACTGAGCGAACATGTTTGACGTGAGATTCCAGGTCCTCAGAGTAAATCAGAATATCGTCTATGTAAATGACAAGTTGACGATGGAGCATGTCTTTCATTAACCAGTGACTGGAAAACGGACGGGCTATTTGACAGGCCGAAGGGCATAACCAGATATTCCTAATGTCCAGTTGTGGTAGATGTGCACTTGTCTCCCTCTCTGATCCGAACCAGGTTATATGCACTTCTTAAATCCAATTTGGTGAAATATTTTGCCTTGTGGAGCTGTTCCAGAGTGTTGGGCACTAAAGGCAGAGGGTACCGACACTTAATTGTGATTTCATTGAGACCTTGATAGTCTATACAGGGTCTCAGACCACCATCTTTCTTTTAAATGAAGACGAAACCTGCTGAAGCAGGAGAAGTAGAGGGACAAATGAAGCCTTTAGCAAGCTCCTCTTCGATGTACTCCTTCATGCGGCCCCTAGGAGGTGGAGATACCGGCAGCAATTCAAGGGCACAGTCCGTGGGATGATTAGGTGGTAGTTGGGTGGCCCTTTCTTTGTTGAAAGCGATCCTTAGAACGTGATACTGGGCTGGTCCCAGGGGACAGCCATCTAGGGCTGCCACAGCCACACAGGTTTCACATGCAACAAGAGGGAGATCATGGTGCTTAGCAAAGGACTCATCGACAAAGTTTCCCACTGCCCCAGAATCTATAAATGCCGTAGTCTCTGTTTCACAACTCCCGACTATGATATTTACTGTTATATCAAGAGTATGGTTGTGTGAATGTAAACTCACCCGTGGAGGTGCTTGGCATGGAGGTCAAGTCAGGCAGTTATCATGGATGTGTGGATGTGGACAGGTGATTGCGTCTCCTCCTCTCTCTTTCCTCCTGCGTCAAATGCATGAATCCCACTTGCATGGCTTCATAATCGGGGTTAACTGAGACCGCTAGAAGTCGTGCAGTACGGTGTCTGCACCAGGCTCTGAGGAGATTATTGATCTGGATGGCCAGACCCATGTAATGCTCCAGAGTTTTCCCCCTCAGCTCTGCACACCAGCTTTGCCTGTATATCATCGCTGAGACCCCGACGATACATAACCTTTAGAGGCTCAGTGTACCATCCGGTCTGTGCAGCCAGAGTGCGGAAGGTAAGGGTGTAATCAGCAGCTGTAGCAGTACCTTGTTTAAGTAACAGCAGCTCCTCTCCGGAAACTGGCGGAGGAAGCTTTAATAGGAGGGGAAAGGCATCCGCTGGCCCTCCCAAAGCTCTACCGGTCAACAGTGAGCACACCTTGCTGCCGTCTGTAGTAAAACACTGAGCCTGCTTGCAGCAAAGTCTTCTGTAATGAAGAGTCAGAAGAGGTCTATTTGCAGGCTTTATTTTACACAAACAAACAAGCAGGTTCGAGACAGGGATAAACAGGAGCAACAGAGGCAGAGCAGTAACAGTAAGTAAATCCAATAATCTAGGTGAAGGGCAGAATCGTAATTGAAGAAACAGTCCATGTAATCCACACAAAGGCAATCCGAAAACAATGAAAAAAATCTGTCCTCTGTGAAGTCCATGCTTACAAAGGGAAGCTAAATTAGTCAAGGTACGTGAGCGAAAAGGGTCTGGGTGGAAACAGTCAATACTTAGGTGAAGGTTCCCGCTGATGACGGTCAGAGAGAGCCACAAAGGTCCAGCTCGTGACAGCAAGTGAGATCTCGCAATTCTGAGAACGGTATACGATATAAAGTCAGAACTGCAGAAAAAAAGTCTTGTGAGATAAAAAGTTACTTTTTTTTTGCATGAACTAGCTTCCACAGTTATGACCCTGAACATGGGGAAGGAAATGTATTTTAGCATAAAAAAACAGAGAAGTCAGAAAAGATGTTTACAGGAAAGATTAAAAAGGAAAAATCTCAAACTTAATTGACTCCAAACCTTCAGCACAAACCATGCAGTGCTAAAGAGTAAACAACTTAAAGTGGGAAAATGTACATTTTAAACTCCTTGAGAACAGAAGCACTGCGTTTACCTCAGACGTTCAACCCAGAGTTACTGTGTTTATAAACCTTCAGACGAGCCTGAACATATTTAACCTCTCACCCAAACAAAACTCAGTCTTATCTGAATCATTGCTGCGTCTTGCTTTAAACGGCTAAAAAAGTAACCAATAAAATTCTTATCGGGCACACTTCAGAGTAAATGACTATATATTATCTGCTGTATTCAATGACAGTACACTCATGTCTGATGTTACTTAATGAGCTAGTTTAAAATAAATGAATTTCCATGTTTTTTAATTTACTGTTTA
The DNA here is from genome assembly GCA_034779775.1 of Enteromius afrohamiltoni. Classification (NCBI taxonomy): domain Eukaryota; kingdom Metazoa; phylum Chordata; class Actinopteri; order Cypriniformes; family Cyprinidae; genus Enteromius; species Enteromius afrohamiltoni. Next base: position 14,006,914 of record JAUYWG010000060.1, on the reverse strand, counting down.
CAGAATTATAAAGCTAACTTTAATTTTATGAGCCACGGTGCAATACTGCATTTAGAATTTGTTAAATTAAACAATTAAAGGGGTCCAGCTTTAATTACATAATTATTAATTTAAATGACAACAGTGACATGGACAGTGACTGTATTATGATAATTTTCAGCATACAATGACTTAAGAAAATAATAGTGCTGTCAAATGATTAATCGCGATTAATCGCATCCAAAATAAAAGTTTTTCTTTACATAATATATGTGTT
>JAUYWG010000060.1:13987390-14006180 GCA_034779775.1 Enteromius afrohamiltoni | reverse complement strand
TTTGTATTTTTATATACTTAATAAATATACACAGTACATACAAATATACTATGTAAAGAAAAACTTTTATTTTGAATTAATCGCGATTAATCATTTGATAGCACTAGAAAATATATTAACATTAATATTAATATTATAACAGTCACTTCAAATCCAGGATTTAATTATTTGGTCCAAATTAATAATAGGTGTCTTTATTTGATTTGGACCTACATTATACAAGCAAGCATTTGCCTCAGTGAGGTCATTGTTATATTGCAACGCTCTTGACAACTGATGCAGCAACTGAACGCGTCAACTGTTGACATACATTAAAAGCAGCACTGTGCCCATGAATGTATGTGAATGTATGGTGGGAACAGCAAACTGTAGAAGACTCAGACAACAGCAGTGAGGGGTGTGTCACAATCTGCAAGCCAAGTGCATGTCACATGGACCTTTAAATTAAACTGTACTCAAATGTTGCAATTTAGAATATGTAGAAAATATGGAATAGCTGCTTGGAATTTACTGCTGTATAACAGGACTGTTGATTACATTAGTGCTGTTATTTAATAGTTTAATTTAATAATCTTTTTTGCCCCTTGTAAACAACTATGAAAGAAAATGTAACACCATGCACATCTGAATATAAGGTTTTTTTTTTTACTTCATGTCCTGGTTAACTATAAGAAATCAATACATTATTACATACAAAATAGTAGTTATCAAGTTTATGTAGTTTGGAATTGGTAAAACGTGCTTGGAAAGACAAAATTAACGACTTGCCTAATAATTATGCCCAACTGTATGTATGATCATCGAGCCCAATCTCATGACAATTAGTACATATTTTATGAGGTGGCTAAATTATACAAATTTGTATAACCTCACTACTATGATTTTTGCTAAATAGTATGTATTTTATTATTTGCCAATTCGTATGAATTTGTATGAATGACCTACATCTAACCCCTCTCCTAAAACTATCCGTCATGGGGTTTAAGACAAATTGTACAAAATCGTACAAGTGAGATCGTACGAATTAGCATGAATTAGCCACCTCATAAGTTATGTAAGAATTGGTTGTGAGACTGTGTTGAAATGACTTATTCCTAGAACTTCTGTTAAATAATCTTTGTGTGCTTTTAGATGCATGCTCAAATGAATGACTGAAGATTTTTTATATAGTTTTTATTTGGTTACTAAAGATTTAACTTTAATGCCATTCAAACTTTTTTTTCTGTAAGAGCAAGTAAGTTTTTAAAAGCTGTGGAATATTTTTACAGATGAGATGAATGCACTGATTCAATTTTTATTTTTTCCTCTGCTCTATAGTCACTGGGTGTTAAAGTCTGCAGTTGAAATCTCACACTTGTCCAGTTTTGCGTTGGGTGTGACACTCTAACACTTGACTACATCACCAGCAGTGACACGTCATGATGCGCTCACAGCAGAAATGCCCTCTACATGTGTCACAATGCTAGAATTTGCTCAGCCGCTCTCCAGAAAGGAAACCGGGTGGAGGAGAAGTGTGTGTCTTTAGGAAACGTATGGCTGATTTGACAAAATACCAGAAAAAGCTTGTTACAATAATCAGGAAGTCATGTCTCTGCCCTTCCGTTGTTTTCATTCCCCATTAGTCTGATCAATTTGCTCTCAAAAAGGGAAGTCTTTAATGCAAAAAATGCCCTGCCAGAGGACCATGAGAAAGAAACATTCTAATCAGTTTTATCAAATGTAAAGTTGGGAATGGATGAGCCATGTTTTAAGTGAATACATTCCTTGGCAACAGCCACTGTCGGTCACAGTCACTGTAATAAACTATATAACTTTACGTTTATGAAATAGAGACAGATACTGTTCAGTGCTGAACTGGCAAGAAATTCCAGCTGCTATATCTATATATATATATATATATATATATATATATATAAATTATAAATAATTTTTTTTGTTTATTAGCACATTCAGCAGTACACTTTAACCATATTTCTGGGATAAATACTGTATTTATAATTATGAAATGACACTGCTTAAGTGTTAGCTAATTTCATGTAAACTGTAATACGCTTTAAAAATATTATGCTGCAAAAAAGGCAGAGGTGTTTTGCTTGTTTTAAGCAAACCCTAATGGTATTTAAAGTAAGTTTAAGTGTACTTCTTTTTCACAAGTGAACACACAAGCACCAGTTATCAAACTCCTATTAACACATTAAGTACAGAAATTTAAATGTAGATAAATTCTAGATAATAATATAGATAATTCTAGATAAATGCCAAACTAAACTTTGATTAAATACATTAATATTAAATGATCGGATGATCATGAAGTTCATCGAGGCAGTTCCACAATATTCATTTTTGTCATATTACAGACGCTTCCCAAGACACAAGCATATTTTTGTGTTCTCGGAGCCCCTCAGTGCACAGCTCAGCAAACACAACAGTGGGCATCTGTATCCTCTGTGAGTTACATAATATACTGCTATACTTCCTCATAACAGGCTGTTTTATTCATAAAGCCTGATTACACCAACGGCTAATCCTGGATCACACAAACACTGCAGACATTTTGTGCTGTTGCTTCAGATTTATCTGGCTCAATACATACATTTACACCATCAAAATGTGTGCAGTTACCTTTTTTTTAATGATTAATCAGTTTGTTTGTTTTTTTTTTTTTTTTTTTTTTTTTACAGATTTCCATCCAAGTGTCAGCATATTTTGTGTTTTTTAACATCACTTCTGAAACACTAAAGAAGAAACACAAGGTTTCAGACATTTGTTTTCTCTGGGGGTAACTAAGGAAACTTCAGCAAAAGTCTCAACCTTTCACTCCATTTCATGTCATTGCTGTTGTGGAGAAAGAGTTTTATAAAAGCAATTTCATGTGTGTATTTTACCTCACAGTAAGGGATGCCATCTACAGGTACATTGTCAAATTAGAAGTGTTAACGGCTCAAACACAAACCATCTGCACATCATCTTTTCCTTGCCAATGCTCATTACTTGGCAGTCAACAAAAAAACAAAGCTTTTAAAGGTTAAAAAGCCTCCCTCTATGTTCTGCTTGTCTGTAACAATGTCAACCTTATAGTGAAACAAATGAAATGAGACAAAATATATATTCATATCTAAAAAACATTTCAATCTTGAACTGCAAAACCGTCCACCAATATGTATCAGAGAGTTTCCAGTCATGCTGTAAAATGTCAAGCCGTTTCCTGACTCCTCCTTCTCCTCCTCAATGGGGGGCAGAGGAGGGGGCTAGCATCTTAAAACCCTTCCACCCTACTTTCCTCTCCCGGATTACAGCTGCCTGCGTTCCCTGTCAAGATGTGCTCTTTGGCCTTCGCTAGGTCTCTGGGTTTCGCCCTTATCCCTCTCGCCACCTGCTGCATCGTGGCAAATGTCCTGCTCTTCTTTCCTGACGGAAAGATCAACTACGTTCAGGATAATCATGTGACCTGGTACGTCTGGTACTTCATGGGGATCGGAGGAGGTGGTTTGGTGGTGAGTATCAGATTTTTGTACATGTGGATGTTTTCTTGTGCCCTGGTTATGGGCAGAAAAGTAGAGCAGTTCTGGTTTCTTGACTAACCCTCTCTGCACTATGAGGAAAAAACTACTCTTTCGCTTAGCTGATCTTTTGTTCGAGTGTGAATTCCTAAAATTAAGTCGGTAACTTGTACAATACTTGCAATTTGGATGGGAATAAATGTTACAAAGTAAAACAATGTGCGGAAACAATTAACAACTTAATGAAAAGCTAACATTAAAATTAAAGGATGGAACTTAATCCACAAAAAAATACAACTGAGGAAACAAACCCTTTAACTCATATCTCTACAGTACGATAGAGCTTACTTTGAAAAATCTATTAAAAGGAAGAGATGAGAGAGAATTTTTTTCACTGCTGTATCACTGCTCATCTCTGTGTCTGCTGTTGCCATGAGGTGTTTGAGTACTTCCAGTTTTCATGTGACAGAAGCAGTTTATAAACTTCAGTCGGTCACACAGAAGAAATATCAAGCAATCAACGAAGTAGGGATGAAACCATAATGTTGTTGTGAATAGGGTAGGGGTTAAAGAAGAGCAATATAGTAAAATGAGAAATTTATTTACCACCATTATCCAAAATTATGCGTGACTGTACAAAATGGAGTAGCATCAGCGGCTAAATATAGTAAGCCTATTAAACAGATGCTTACTTATTTTTACTTTGTGGACCCTGAAGGTTAAGAAATGTACCCAAGATATTAATAAAGTTAAAGGATTATTTTTATAAAATAATAATAATTTATTATTGCAAAATAGTTATCTGAATTGAAATTGAGCTTTACCATGACTGACCTCTCAACCGTATGGTTGAATTACATAAAAAAACAGATAAATTAAAAAAAAAAGTGCTGAACATTATTAATTAGATGTCTACTCATAAGAATTTAATGTTAAGTTAAAGGGATACTAAAGTGTTTACTCTCATAAGTGAACTTCAAAAATCTACATTTTTAGATATCTAATTTGTTACCCCAAACAAAAAAGTTATAAAGTTAAATTACATTTATTTCATACTATTTATTATTTACTACTATTTAAAATGTATATATATATTTTTTTCACACTTAGACTTTGATATATTTTTAGTTGAACTTCAAAACTACTTCCTCGCAATTAAAGCAAAGTGCATTAAGCACAAATGTTTTTGTTTCAGTTTAGAAGACTTTAAGTTAGTACACCAGATTAGAACACCAATAAAATAAAATTAAATTAAAATTATGAAATAAAATTATTTAAAATACATTTATTTTTCACTAGGGACATTACCTGGTAGATTGTATTATTATTATTATTATTATTATTATTTTTATTACTTATTACTTATTATTATTACTAACAAAATGCAACTCCGGTCCACTTCTACCTTCTCTAACACTTTATTTAGATAATCCACATTAGATATTCTACTAGCAGTAAGTAACTTTGCAACTACATGTCAGCTAGCAGTCATTAGAGTATTAGTATACTGTCTGCTCAATATCTTTATCTAACACTTTAATTTGATGGACATCCACATTATAAAACATAATGACTTATCAGAAACTTATTCTACTAACCCTAAGAGTTAGTGGACATGTAGTTGCAATTGAATGATAATTAGTTGACATGTAGTTGCAAAGTTACTTGTAGTTAGTAGAATGTCAGTAGCACTTTAGTTTACATCCATATTATTCTACTAACCCTAAGAGTTAGTAGACATGTAGTTGCAATTGAATGATAATTAGTTGACATGTAGTTGCAAAGTTACTTGTAGTTAGTAGAATGTCAGTAGCACTTTAGTTTACATCCATATTACATACTATGTGTTTATTATAATAATTTTATTTACTAGGTACTAACCCTGAACGTACCTCTAAACCCTCCCTATTTAATTACCTTATATTACAAGGACTTTCTTAGGTAGGTTCACTGTAAGTACACGCAAGTTCACATGCTGTAAAATAGAGTGCAACCAGAATGTCTAAAGTGGACTATCAAAATAAAGTGTTACCCTTCACACTTGTCCACTTCTATCCCGCTGATATTACCAGACGTTTCAAAATTAATTTCATTGTAATAATGGTGTGCAATTACTCAGTTAGACTGTGTTATTGTCCACATTCAGATGCTGATACCGGCCTGCATGTTCCTGGGAATGGGGAAGTGTGTGGATTCTTGTGGAACAGACAGCTGTGCGGTGAGTGTTGGGAAGTAGCCTTTTATTCAAGAACATGTTGCACCAGACTCATCAGTTTCACGTTGTGTGTGTGTGTAGATGTGTGGTTCAGTGTTCGCAGCTCTGGTGGGATTAGCTGGATCTGCCTACTGCTTCCTGATCTCCGCTTTTGCGCTCTTGAAGGGGCCATATTGCTTCACTCAGATGGGATGGATATCTCCTTTTGAGGATAATGGGGGAAGGTATGAGCTCATTTCTTCTTTCGAAAATGCTTTGATGGTGACTTCATGAGAAAGACATCATAAGTCTTTTCCTCTGTTTCTTCAGGTATCTGTTTGCTAGAGAGATGTGGTCCGAATGCATTCAGCCGGCACATATTGTGGAGTGGAACGTGACTCTGCTGTCTATCCTGCTGGGTCTCAGCACCCTGGAGTTCCTTGTCTGTTTCCTGCAGCTTGTCAGCGGACTGATCAATGCAGTATGCCGGCCATGCTGCTACAAACAAGAGTACAGTCTAAACCCTTGAGGATGGAAGAGCTCTTCCCAGCCTCAGTCAGTCAGAAACAGGACTGCTCATCAACAGCAGAGCCACTGCTTCATCAGAGAGCCGACAGATCTGTCAATCACACACTTCACACCGCCATGAAAGTTACTTTGGATGAAAAAATGTAAACACTGATTCACTTACTATAGTTTGAGCTGAATGGATCGGGATATTTCCACATGAGTTTTATTAGCAGTGCATGTTTTCTGTATAAAACAAACATTTGTATTGTACACTACCTGCAATGTGCATTTTGCTAAAATATAAATGTATTTTTGTATGAGTTCTGTTCGTTTTGTACAGGAAGTTGTTTTGTAAATTATTTAAATATTGAGAGCCATAAAAGTACAGACGATGAACGTTGTTTTATATACCTTTAAAAACTGTTTTAAAGTATTCCCATCAATAAATAAATAGGTCTTGTTTTAGACTACTTTTTCTGTTTTAGTGGATAATTTCACATTTTGGTGCTTTTCACAATTTGCAGTTCAAGAAAATGGCAAAAATCCCGAAGGAAATGCTCATTATCCAGTCTCAACAATAATCTTTAACATAAATCTGTGTCACACTGTAGATCTTGCCCAAATCCTCTTTGTACATAATTTGTGGGCATGCAGATTTCTGGCCCAACATAAGCTTCACAAGTATGTGAGCAGAAACTCTTGAGCTCAGAACTGTAACATATACGTGGGATACTATATACAGGTAATATAGTTTCCTGCCTGGTCTCATGACGTCAACGCATCTTGGTGCACTTTTTAGCGAGACATGAAATATGTAGCAACAAATACATATCACTGCTGTTTCCAAAAGAAACTAGCACTAAACTCCTTTTATTCCTTTCCACACAAATTTTAATTAATAAAGTGTAATTTCTGCACAGTTATTTGAAGAAGTTAAAATATATACACACATTAGTCAACATTTGAAGTGGATCAAAACTTTCATCAAAACTGTCCTAAAACATAAAATCAAAATGTGTTCTTGTTTTAGGAAAACTTTGATGAACTTTTTTGATCCACTTCAACTGTTGACTACTGTATATACACTCAGCTAAAGGATTAAGAACACCATACTAATACGGTGTTTGACCCCCTTTCGCCTTCAGAACTGCCTTAATTCTATGTGGCATTGATTCAACAAGGTGCTGAATGTTATAATCCAGCTGGAGGTGCCAGTACGGACTACAGGATGGCACTTCAGTGCTATATATACTCTTTGTGTGTTTGTCTGGTTTCTATGCCTGGACTTTTATCAATGAACTCATGTCTCCGCCCACCTTGTCTGTTGTATTGGTTTTCATTCATGTCTCCGCCCATCTTGTTTGTTGCCATCATAATTCATACGTTTCCCCTCCCCTGAGCCTTGCCTTATTTACGTGAGTATAAAGACCCGTGAGTTTCCAGTGTAATTCGCTCGTCATTGTTGGATGTACAGTGTCTGTAATCCCTTTGTTCAGCCATTCTTGTTTCTCTGTGTTTCCCTGTCTGGATTATTGACCCTGCCTGCCTTTGGATAGTCTATCTCATCTTTTCTCTATTGTTGGATTGTGTTCGCTGATCGCCTGACCATTGCTTTGTTTATTGGATTATTCTTATGCCCATACCTATTAAGTTCATGTTTGCCTCGACTCCGCTTGTATCGCTCTGTATGTAAATAAAGCTTGCGCTTGGATCTGCACGCCCCCCACATCTCTCTCGTGACAGAATGATGAGCCACATAGGATCCAGCAGCTTTGCACATCAGTCATCCATAAGCTCCACCTTGACGGGCATCTCCATCATCTGCTCAGCCTAAGTGGGCGTCTCCGCCATCTGTGCTGCCTAGGTGGACTTTGCAGTCATCTGCTCCACTCATCTGATGCTCCCTAGAGGAAGTCTCCTCCGTCTGATCCAGGTGGGCGTCCCTGCCAACTGTTCCACCCTGGAGGGCGTCTCCGCCGTCTGCGCTGCTCAAGTTGACTTCTGCACCGTCTGCCCTGCCCTGGTGGGCATTCCCGCCGCCTCCCAAGTCAGGAGGGTCTGGAAGCCGCTCCTTAAATGGGGGGCTATGTTATGATCCAGCTGGAGGTGCCAGCACAGACTACGGGATGGTACTTCAGTGCTATATCTACTCTTTGTGTGTTGGTCTCCGTTTCTAGGCCTGGACTTTTATCAATGAACTCATGTCTCCGTCCAGCTCATCTGTTGTATTGGTTTTCATTCATGTCTCCGCTTATCTTCTTTGTTGCCATCGTGATTCTTTCACATCCAGAGCATGAAGCTCCCTTTCCACCACATCCCAAAGATGCTCTATTGGGTTGAGATCTGGTTACTGTGAGGGCTATTTTAGTACAGTGAACTCATTGTCATGTTCAAGAAACCAATTTGAAATGATTTGAGCTTTGTGACATGGTGCATTATCCTGCTAGAAGTAGCCATCAGAGGATGGGTACATGGTGGTCATAAAGGGATGGACATGGTCAGAAACAATGCTCAGGTAGCCCGTGGCATTTAAACAATGCCCAATTGGCACTAAAGGGCATAAAGTGTGCCAAGAAAACATTCCCCACACCATTATACCACCACCAGCAGCCTGTACAGTGGTAACAAGGCATGATGGAACCATGTTCTCATTCTGTTTACCCCAAATTCTGACTCTACCATTTGCATGTCTCAACAGAAATCGAGAATCATCAGACCAGGCAGCATTTTTCAAATTTTGGTGAGATACAATTTTGGCAAATTGTAGCCTCTTTTTCCTATTTGTAGAGAAGATAAGTGGTACCCGGTGGGGTCTTCTGCTGTTGTAGCCTATCCCCCTCAAGGTTGTGCGTGTTGTGGCTTCACAAATGCTTTGCTGCATACCTCGGTTGTAACGAGTGGTTATTTCAGTCAAAGTAGCTTTTCTATCAGCTTGAATCAGTCAGTCATGTAAACACCCACATTACCACAAACAAAGCAGCAAGAGTTTACCTGAAGTTCATCCTGGACACTGTACGCTGTGTGCTGAGAGGAATAAGACCGAATTCATCTCAGAAAAAAACTTGCTGTGAGAAATAAATACCTCAAAAATACGTGCTCAGAGGAATAAACTTTTGGATTACCTCAGACAAGAAGAATGCAGTGACTGGAGTCAGTCACAGAGTTATCATTATAATGAGTAAGTAATGTGTATCCTTTGAATTAATTTGCTTGTTATTGTGGCATGAACTTGAACAAATTTATTGGCTTGTTTTTTCCAAACTATATAATTCCTGACTGAAATGTTTGAAATGGAGTGAAATTTTTTGAATTTGACATCTAAATTTCTTTGGTTGCGATGCTGTTTCTAAGCTCCATATAGTAGTAAATATTCTAGCCTAATAGACTGGTTACTTACAGTACTGTGCAGGACTATTAAGTGTGTGTTTTATGGCCTTATTTCAGCTAGTTTTATTTTCACAAATCTTACTAACCATTCATAATATTTTTTTCCTAAAAAGTGCAAACATGTACATTCATTTTGGTCGCATATTATTGTAGAACAGTTTGTGTCAATAATATGTTACAAGTAGCTGAAAAAAAGCACAAATATCAGAGCATGTCCAAACATCTCAAGGCCCCAAAATCACCTCAGACCCCAGAGGGTTAAATCACCTTTCTTTCCCATTCTGTTATTAAGTTTGGAGTTCAGGAGATTGTCTTGACCAGGACCACACCTCTAAATGCATTGAAGCAACTGCCATGTGATTGGTTGATTAGTTAATTGCATTAATAAGAAAAATACCAAGGCCAACGCCCTTTCACGTTTGCACGATTACAACCCTATTCCTGAGTGCCCTGAACCTATCTGTGCCATCACTAATACCCCACAACGACTACCCGCAGGCAAGGTTCAACCTTTGCCCCTTCCGCAGCGCCCATGGTCCCACATCGGCATAGGTTTTGCCACCGATTTACCTCCATCGGAAGGATACACTACCATTCTCGTAGTTGTGGACAGATTCTCCAAAGGATGCAAATTGATTCCGTGGCCAAGTATACCTACTGCACTTGACACAGCTAGAGCACTGTTTCAACATGTTTTTAGACATTTTGATTTACCCGAGGATATTGTGCCTGATAGAGGCCCTCAATTTACCTCCAGAGTTGTACTAGGAGTTACCATTAGCCTGTCCTCCGGCTATCATCCACAAACAAACGGTCAAACAGAAACACAAGACCTGGGTGGACACCTATAGATCAGACACCCCACAATACCAATTTGGAGAGAAGGTATGGCTGTCCAACAGGGACATCAGACTCCGGTTACCTTGTAAAAAGTTAAGCCCCTGATACATTGCTCCATTTACCATTGTACACCAGATAAATGAAGTAACCTACGAGCTTCAACTACCTTCTCTTTACCGCATCAATCCCACTTTTTATGTTTCACTACTTAAACCTTAGTCTGAACCTGTGTTTCCTCCCAATCCAGAGCACCAGGAACCCCCTCCACCACCAGAGATTAACACCACCAAGACCATATATCAATTCAAGTCAAGTCAAGGTCAGCTATCCTGACCGTCCTGCTCCCAGGGGGTGTGGTCGGCCAAGACATCGACCTAGAGCGTCAGGAGTCACTCCTGAAGGAGGGGGTGATGTTCTGATACTAAAGTGATCCTAAAGTGTTCTGATACTTACAGTTCCACTTGAATCCTGAGTGTCAAGCAAAGAGGCAAGCATTAGTTATAGCGATCAGGATTTCAGCAATTTTGGCAGGTCAACTAATTGTGTTTGGAGATTTGTGGATGACAATGTGGTTCTTCAGAGACCCAGAACCTTTAACCCCCTTGGGGTCAGCACCCACATATATGTGGTTTGAAGTGTCTTCTTCTGATGACTTGAATAAGAACTTAAATTACACATCAAGTTTTCAATGTACAGATAAGAGCAATACATCAATCAAATCTGTGAAGGGTCTACTTTAATTTGTATACACATTAACAACAACACAACTTTCTGCATTTAAAAAATTAAGAAATCAAACAGGATGTGCTGCCTATCGTGTTGGTCTGTGTGATCTTCAATCAGCAATGCATCACTAAATGAACTGAAACTCAGCAAAAACGCCACAAAGAGACATGAGAGTTATATCTGTAGAAGGCTTGACATGTCTACTATTACACTGTTTAAGACAGTCTAATCGAAAACATATATTCTGTGATAAAGTAATTCATATGAAACCAGCGCGATGTCCAGTCTTTCACGTCTCCTTCATTATCTCTTCATTTTGGGCATATTCATTATCTCTTCATAATCATCCACATGGAGCGTGTGTAAACACTCACATCAGCACAAACAAAGCAGCGAGTTTATCTGAAGTTCATCCTGGATACTGTACACTGCATGCTGAGAGGAATAACACCGAATTCACTTCAGAAAAAGACACACTGTGATAAATAAATACCTCAAGAAGAGGAATAAACTTTGGATTACATCAGACAAGAAGAGTGCAGACTTGAGCGAGTCACAGAGTGATCATCATAACGAGTTAGTAATGCCTATTTCTTGTATTTTTTTTTAAACAATTTTATTTTCAAAGATTGTGCAAGTTATGACAACTGTTACACTCATTGTCTGAGTTTGGGCTTTTAGACATGCCATTTGCCATTCTTCCTCAGTTATATCAGCCTGCAGATCAGAAGGCCATGCTTTAAGTCTGTCATTAAATTATTCTTTAGATTTAGCCACAAACTGTTTATAAAAACAGACACCTGACCTCTACCTCTCAAACTTTTAAGTGTAATTTTTTTTCAAATTCAATTCAAATTTATTTGTATAGCGCTTTTCGTGATACATATCATTGCAAAGCGGCTCTACACCAAAGTAATGTTTACAGTAAATGTAGTAAATGTGTTTGTACATGTACAGATGTGAGATAAAGATCAATTTGAAAAAATACAGACAAGGAACATTCGAATAGTTCAAGTAGTGCTGTGTTGTTTCAGGGTTAGCATCATCTGAAGTCGTCTGTAGGGTTGGCATCATCTGAGACAACAGTTGTTACATTTTGTCTAAATAGAATTGTGCTGTTACATCTATATTACTTTATATGAGTTCAGTGCATTGCACAGCCATAGAGAACCAGTCACCAGCCAATCTGATCTATGTTAGAAATTATGAAACATGTAATAATGAAAGATACTTATTGATGTGACATTTTTATTGTGCCTCCACATCATACAAACGTAAAACAATAATAGCCTGTTAACAAAATAAATACTAAAATGAACAATAAGTGCTTTCCTCTCTCTTTCTCAATGCAGGAGGTGCAGATATTTGGCCTATAGATGGTTTGTCAGCTGGTGCTGGGGTTTCCTTGGAAGAAGTGCACTTGTTATCATGCCTTCATGTGTGGTGATGCGCATATGGAGGGAGTTTCCTGATGCTGCAGGGCTATATGTCGGCTCAGACTCCCCCTTGACTGAAACGTGACACATGCTCAGCAATGGCTTTCTCCATGGAAGGTCTTTCATACTGAGCAGACAGGTACTGAGGCACAGGAATCCGCTGTATGGCATCCAGATATGGAAAGGGATCATGGACAACCTCTTCAAAAACACTGTCCATCAAGTTGATGACATAGCCTGTGCCCGGTGTGCAGTCTAGGGAGACTCAAAAACAGTTTATCAACGAAAAATCCTTTATTTCCAAAAGTCTTTGAACAAAAACTGCCGCTCTCTGCGTGCAGGAAAGAAACAGAAAAGGTCTCTTCAAAACAGGCAAACCAAAAGAAAAATCAGGGGCCAGCCTCCGGGCCAGATATGGTGGTGTCACCTCGCTCACAGCGGGCTGGGGAGAGCGCGAGCCCTTGCCGCAGTGGACACCCCTGTCCAGCAACAGAATACAGACAGTTCTGAGTATGGAGAAACAGTTTAGCGGGTGACAGCAAACAAAAACAGACAAGACAAGCAAGACGGGACTAGACAAAGTAAACAAGAGCAAAGCTGCAGGCAGAGACGACTGGGCACGGTCACAGACACGATGGGCAAATGCATTCAATCATCAGACAAAGACAACCAGGACAGAAAGACAACCAGGACAGACAGAGAGAAATAGAGACGCCAATCAGGGTCGAATGATAACAGGTGTGTAGAGATTGGTGCAGAGAGCGCTGATTGCAACTACCAGCAGCAGAGAGACTAGCGAAGGAACAGAGAATAACATGGAGAAAATCCAAATCAAACCCGGCTCATGACACGGACACAATTCTCATTGAAGTGCATTGCAGAAAGGTACAAGCACAGGATAATAAAACAAACAAATATTTCATATTGGGCCCCCTTTTACACATACTTGTTAATGCATTGTGACTTATGTTCAAGTTTTGAGAGAGAAGATGTACCTGCACAGCATTCCAATAAAGGGGAAGACAACATTTTTGGGTGCAAAGTCCAAGATAACTTTATGAAATGACTCCACAGTTGATGTTTGGTAATGTGGGCTCAGCTTTTTACTACATCTGAAAGGACTCTCTTGTTTATCAGGACCTTATGTAGCCTATTCAGTGATGTCGAGCCTTGGGGAAAATCAGTGTAATGTTATTGATACAATGCATGAATTCTGGAGTATTTACACAACATGCCTAATGATTAGTAGTAGAACTGAAAATAGCAGCTGACTAGTCTCACATAGTATAACAACAATGGCGTCTGCATTATCACATCTGATTAAAACACAGAGTAAATCAGTAGGAAACGTATGCAGACTTTGTTCAGAGACCTTCAAAGTATTTTAAATCTAACAAACAAAGATTATTTTGTGGACACGACTTTAAGGACAAAGCTGAATTTACTATTGTTCTGGAGGACTTTGTTGGTGTTCTTCATGACACAAGTTTAGCGATCTGCACATCTTGCCGAAGTGTTCTAATGAGGTACAATAGAGTACACAAGAGTTTTTTTTCCGCAATCACACTTCTGCGCTTTGTTTCCCGGAGGACCGAAAGTAAACGCGACACTCGCGCCCCCTGGAAATCCACTCAATTTCAACCAATCAGATGACGACACAACGAGGTCTGTGATGTACTCTGAAACACAAGAAACTATTTGAACAAAATGACTAGAATACTTGTCAAATGACAATACTTTCAACTTAAGTGGTGGAGAAGGTGATGTTAACTAAAAGGAGCGAGTGAGATATTTGTAAGCAACCAAAGTAACCAAGTTAGCTCTTGACCTTTATGAAAAACAACTACGGTTTTACTACAAATCAAACAAAAAACTATGGTTAAACAGTTAAACACAAATTCACCATGCTCTTGTTAAACTAACCATATTTTTATCATGGTATTTGTAGTACAACTATTGTTATACAAATTGTAATCTATGCGCCAAAAAAAAATTGTTTCTACACTATTACTCTAGTAAAACCATGTTTAATTTCCGTACGAGTAGTAACGTTAATGCGTTGTTGATGAAATATAGGCTACATTATAAATCCACCCGAAATTTATATAACGTTAGATGTATCTTCATTTCTATTGGCAATACATGTAGAAAATAATATTAACCTCTGCGTAAATAACGTTTGGTCTTCAGATCATTTCATTATTTATGCTAGTAACTTAGTTTGCTAGTTATCTTAGGTTAAGGTTACTGTACAAGCATTTCACGTTTGATCTCGACAACACAGGGTAAATTGTTGCTAATGTTGTTAGCTCACTAAGAAACATTCATTATAAATATAAACTATAACAGTCAATAAGTGGAAAAAATCACTACTTACTGCTTGCAGTAGGGGTTGCAATGGCAATATAATTGGAATTGACCAATGTCAATTCAGTGTCAAACGCTGAGCAAATATTGTCCCAGGTTAGAAAAACTGTCAGTGGTAAAATGGGCAGAGCAAACTAACAACTTTGAATTTAATTGTTGCAAAATCCGCTTGTAGATGAACATCCAACCATGCCTGCTGACAGTACTTTTCTATAGGAAGGGAGTGAAAAGTGCATTTATAGAGATGATCAGCCATTGTCGTCACTGTCTTCGGACTTCAGATGACTTGTCTCGTCTGCACAGGCCCAGCTGGCCTAGAGCATGGGCGGGTATATGCAAATGTGGTGGGCGTAACTATTACACCTCTAGACTGTTACTGTTACGTTGTCTTTTGCAAACACTTAATTTATATAAGAAGTAGGAAACAATGGTGTTTGAGACTCACAGTATGTTGTGTCCATGTACTGAACTGTTATTATTCAACCATGCCATGGTATATTCAATTCACTTTCGAGATTTCACTCGTACTGCGTCTGCTAAGACGCATGGAGAAAACTCCCTTTTCCCCGCTGTATTGGGAACTATTTCTAACCAATGGGCAAGGCCCCGCGAACAGCGGGCCAGTGCCGTCGACCACACCCCATGGCGCGATGTCTCTGCTCCAATGACAGCAGGTGGCCCCATGGTGGTGTGATGGGGCATGTCCCTCGTCTATTTAAGGCAGGGGACCGCCAGCCATCTTCAGATCATTCTCCTTCAGCGACGGATTCTTTGCTGTCCCTGACTGGAAGCCTTTCCTCTGATCGTCTGCAGCTGGATAAATTCCCCTGTCGCCGCCTGGTTTGACCTTCAGAGCGATTTTCAACTCTTCAATTCAACATGCCTGGTCGCCGCTGCTCTGCCTGCGCATCTCTTCTGTAGAAATTCATCCATTTGCATCACCTGGGACTCAGAGTAAATTTCGCAAAGAACGAGCTGTCCCCCAGCCAACAGATAGTTTTTCTGTGCACAGTGATAGACTCAAAGCGGATGAACGCTGACAAACAGCAGGAGAGTGTTTTCTGCCTGGGACTCTCTAGCGCGGAAACCATCCTCGCTGGATCCGACTGCATGTTTTGTGAGTATAAACATGGCTACTCTGCGCCTCGCACTCGCACTGCGTCTCGCCAAGACAGTGGGGCCGAGGACAGCGCTCCGAGTTGGGTGAAGTCACGCCGGCGCAGGCCCTGAGGGCTTCACCGCCTTGAGACAGAGAGCTTTCTCCCGCCTTTACCTCTCCGTTTGCTCTGCCGGTTTGTAGGAATAAGTAAGCCCTCGTGCTGCTTATTCTCCTCTGCTGTCTGAGCAAAGCATAAACAGTTAAGCAGTCATGCGCAGGCCAGCTTATAGTCGCTTTCTCACTTTTTTTTATCTGTTTTACATTGAGAGAAAAATTGACCCCCTCAAAAGCTCTCATTTTCTCCCCGCCCAGGCGAGAGCTGTGCATCTGCTGTTGGGACTGAGTATTCAAGCTAATTATGCAGACTTTTCACCTCAGTGTGTGTGTTTCATGTGACGATTAAGTGCACCTCATTCAGCTGCTTGACCATAAAGCAGTATCACAGTCTAGCTTGCTCGCTCGCTTGTTCTATCTTTCACATTCTCACGCTCTTCCCGCCCACGGCGAGAGCTGTGAATTTCGCGTATGAGATTGGGTACGTTTGAGCGAATTATGCAGACATAATCCGCCTCCACAGTGTGTGTTTCAGATAAAGATTTGGGCATCTCATCACGGGCTGTGCGTTTCTTTATAAACGCTCAGAAAAAAGGAGTGCAAGTTCAGTCTGCCTCACAGTCTAGCAGCGCGTTTTCACTGACACTCTCAAGCTCTCATTTCTTCCCTTCAAGGCGAGAAATGAATTCGCGATTGAGATGGAGTATGTTTAAGTGAATTATTCAGACACAATCGGCCTCAGTGTGTGCTTCCTGAAGATTAGTGCATCTACTTATTATGCTGCCTTACAGTCTATTCGCGCATGTTTGCTGACTCTCTCGCTGTTATGTTCTCCCTGCCCAAGGTGTCTGCTCTGTTTTCGGGTTGAGATTGAGTTTGAGTAAGTTATGCCAGCCACAGCAGACATGAGCTGCTTTCCTATCAGCACCCTCTGCCTCACGGAGCTATGGACATGGAAAATAATCTAAATGCTGCACTAACAGGGTCCGTAAAATCACCCTTGCAGCATGCATATTTAAAGACAGCCATACAAGATCATATGAAGAGCAGTTTTGCACATTCACAAAATGTCAAAGTGCATACTGATTCATCTGGACGACTGGTTCATTCTAGCCAGATTGCGGATAGAGGCAGAGAGACACAGGGAGATATTCATCCATTTGCATCACCTGGGACTCAGAGTAAATTTCGCAAAGAGCGAGCTGTCCCCCAGCCAACAGATTTTTTGGGCACAGTGATAGACTCAAAGCGGATGAACGCAACGCTCTCACCAGAGCGGGACGCGAACATATGAGTGATCGCAGCCTCTTTCGTGCCCTGCCCCAAGCGCACTCTGAAACCCTTTCAAATGATGCTTTGTCTGATGTCAGCAGCCTCGCCGGTCCTGCAGCTTGGCCTCCTACACATGAGGCCCCTGCAGTTCTGGTTAAAAAAGCACGGGTGCCGCCGCAAGCCTGGCGTCTCGGCCACCAAAAGCTCAGAGTAAACGCAGCCTGCAATTCAGCACTGCGCCTATAGAAAGACATTCAATGGCTGCAAAATGGAATCCCTCTCTATGTGGTGAACAGGAAGAGAGTGCTTCTGACAGACGCCCTCCAAGATGGGTTGGGGCACGTTCTGGTTCACTCGGACAGTATGACAGTGGTGTCATACATAAATCGTCAAGGGGGCCTTTCGTCAACCGCCTCCACGAAATGGCAGCATGCCTCCTGAAGTGGGTCTCACATACCGGGCCTTCTCAACACTCTCAACCTCTGTGATATAACGAGCTTATATGCGATGCTGACATCAGCCCCATGGCCAAATCCCCTATGACGCGATCTGCCATCTCAGGCAAACGGCACATGTATTGCACAAGGGAGCCTGCTCGCCTCCCAGAGCGTGTGTTGAACAACATTTCTCAAGCTAGAGCTCTGTCCAAGAGGCGTCTCTATGCTTTGAAATGGGCTGTATTTTCTAGATGGTGCGCAGAGTGCCGTGAAAACCCCCTAAGTGTGACATATCGCTGATACTGTCATACTTACAGCACCTGCTGGATATGGGCCGAGCCCTTTCCACCCTCAGGGCTTACATGTCAGCTATATCAGCCCACCATGACCTGATAGCAGGACAAA
Source organism: Enteromius afrohamiltoni (assembly GCA_034779775.1). NCBI lineage: Eukaryota > Metazoa > Chordata > Actinopteri > Cypriniformes > Cyprinidae > Enteromius > Enteromius afrohamiltoni. The sequence goes on along the minus strand of JAUYWG010000060.1, from coordinate 13,987,893 downwards.
TCGTGGCGAAAGATGCATTGCTCATCCAAATTTTGAAAGGCGCAAGGCAGCTAAAGCCCCACCTTCCTCACACTGTCCCAACTTGGGACCTGCCTAAGGTGCTGAATGCCCTCAAAGCCCTTCCTTCGAGCCCCTTCAAACGGCAACAGTGAAAGCGCAACGCTTAAGACTGCCCTGCTTCTAGCACTGGCATCTGTTAAGCGAGTAGGTGACCTGCAAGCGCTGTCTGTCAGCACTGCATGCCTTGAGTTTGGGCGAAATGACTCAAAAGTCATCCTGAAAACGAGGCATGGCTGTGTAACTAAGTACTCTCTATGCAGTTCAGAGCTCAGGTGGTTTCTCTAGCGGCTTTGCCGCCCTCCGAGGGCCAGGACTCCAACCTTCTCTGCCCGGTCAGGGCATTGAGAACTTATATCGAGCGCTCTAACCAGCTGTTTGTCTGCTTCGGTGTCCGCTCCAAAGGGCTACCGGTCTCAAAGCAAAGGCTCGCAAAATGGGTTGTG
>JAUYWG010000060.1:13973161-13987290 GCA_034779775.1 Enteromius afrohamiltoni | reverse complement strand
ATATATATATATATATATATATATGGTGTTTAACCATTTATACATTTGTAATCCTACACCTGTCACTGTCACTAATGGGCCATTAGGGGAGGGGTCTTTGTCTCTGGTGAGAATCACTGAATATTAATGGATGTTTTCATGCCCTCGCATACAGGCTTTCAGCCTCAAAACATGTCTTTTAAAATTTGAATCCATATATTTTTTTCTCAGAAAAAGTAAGTGGAATGATTTTCACATCATTCTGAAGTAAATATTCTAGCCTAATAGACTGGTTACTCTCAGTACTGTGCAGGACTATTAAGTATGTGTTTCATGGCCTTATTTCAGCTAGTTTTATTTTCACTTACTAACCATGCATAATATTTTTTTTCCTAAAAAATGCAAACATGTAAATTCATTTTGGTCACATATTATTGTAGAACAGTTTGTGCTGAATACAAGCAAAATACAAGTCAATAATATGTTATAAGTAGCTGAAAAAAGCACAAATATCTCTGAGCATGTCAAAACATCTCAAGGGCCCCAAAATCACCTCAGACCCTAGAGGGTTAAAATAACATTCAAGCCCTTACCAGAATGCTGCATTTTACTAATTTATTCATCATAATCCTTCTATGGCATAATGTACTACTGTCATGGTTCACAATCTCATTCTTGCCTGTTGTGTGTATGAATGAGCTGTGTATGTGTGTGTGGGTAACGGGCTAATTGGTTCCAGCTGAGACTTGTTATCCCACATTATATATTGTCTGCTAACCTGCCTTGCCTTTGTCAGTTCCTCTGCTTTGCTGCCTTGTCGTGTGGAGACCTGCTCTTTCTGTCTCTGATCCTAGTGTTCCTGATCACCTCTGTCTGCCTCCTCCGGTGAGGTTTGGAATTACTTGGCTCCAGCCATACCCACTTCAGTCCCTGTTTTACTGCTCACTGTCTCCAATGATCCTCACACTGATCTCCTACTGACTGTGTTTGCTGAGTTCATGCTGATCTTCATCTAAAGACTTTCTGAGTGATTGCCTTTGTCAATAAATATTTTGCTGCATCTGCAAAACTTTCCTCCTTATTCATCTGTCACAACTACTGGGTGAAATTTTAGTTGACTTCATGTTGCTAAAATTGTTAAGTTTCAAATTACTTTATTAAAAGTTGCACAGTCAACAAATCTTTTTTTTTTTGCAATTCTGTATAAACAGCAAACAAATATTACTCATTATTTTTTAATAATATTTTAATCTCTCCTGTTAGTAAGTATTGAGGTATGATTTGTAAACAAACTTTACCATAGCATAGCTTGATTTATTATTTTAAAAGGATCTGTCCAAATGCATTAGAATTACATGTCAGGTACTGATTCTTCAACTCCAAACAGACAAACATTTCTCAACTCAACATGACAAATATCTAAAACCTTATTGATTTTTTACGTAATGCAAATAAGTTGGGGTTTTCTGGTCAGCAGTGTTTTCCACGTCTTCAATGCACAAACACACTCAAGCAATGTTGTGACTACCTTTCTTTACAAATGTCATCTAGTAGTTCCTATAATTTCTGGTTTGCTTGGTTGGTATTAAATCTCTAAATTGTTCAACCAAGACAGTATGACAGTATGAAAATGAACTCAAAGCATCCAAACTGGAAAAAATATCACTGATTCAGGCAAAAGCGCTATCAGGAAGACTGCAAAGAAACTGACAGTGTTTCCTGACAGTCTTCTGAGTTCATCAGGTCACACACTACCAGTAAATTCACCAATGTATTGCCAAACCGCCCAATTGTGTGTGTATTAGTCAACTTGCCCTCTATACATCTGTTGTGATTGGCTGACTGCTGTGACGCTTCATCATTTAAAGAGGTGATGCATCTACCTCATTTTGATTGTCAATTTCCTGGGATCCAAAATGAAGGGACTGCAGTGGACACTGCTCTGGGTTTTGTGCTGTGTTGGCATTGTGTCTTGTATACAGAGGGAATATTTTTTTGCCATTAAGGAGATTCAGTGGGATTATGCTCCTAGTGGTAAAAATCTGATTCAGAACAAAACCATAAAAGAAGATGAGTGAGTAAAAACACTTTTGAGCTATGGGTTTAGTAAACCCTTATAAAAATAAAAGAGCTTCTTGATGCCAAAGAAGAACTTTTGGTAACACTTATTTTTTAAGGTGTCCATAATACAGCTGCATAGTAGTAGCCGTTGTACTCACATAAAACAAAATGTTCTTACCATGTGACTAAGTTATGATTGTTTGTATTTACAGTTTATAATTATTTATATATAAAAGGCTGCTACTGTTATATTAGAATTACAGAATATTACACAGGGATAAACTATAAATTAAACTTCATGTGTATTTATACTGCACATCTTACCTATCTGCAATTTAGTTTAGTATACATAGCTGTGTAACTGACTCGGGCAGTAACATATTTGTAACATTAGCTGCCTGTTACATCTACATAATGACAAACTGTTACATAACTTAGTTACATGATAGTGATAGAAGTACATTTTATTTAATGTAAGTACAATGGCTACTACTAAGTACCTAATTAGGTAATTAATATTTATGTTAATAATTAATTAATAATTATTTTATGACACCTTAAAATAAGTAAGTGTTAAATATTTTTCTAAATGGTTCTATAAAGAACCTTTCTGTTTCAAAGATTATAAAAATAAGGAAGATATGGTTCTTACAAGAGCCTTTGACTGAATGGTTCTTTGTGTTTTTTTTAATGGAATCACTATGAAGAACCTTTTAAGCATTTTTATTTTTAAGAGTTTATGCACTTAGGATAACATTTGATCACACATGTAATCATTTAAATGCACTCCAGCTGCAATTTAGAACAGATGATTGTCTATAGCCTTCAAATCATTGATGGCAGTTTCACTTGTACAGTATATTGTTCCTTTATTGCTCAACAATTACTATGCCAGTGAAACTCACTGCATTGCTACTCATTTTAATGAAGTTGTATTGCTGCATCATACAGATTATGTTTGTTGTATGTTAAAAAAATAATTATTTAACAATAAAGATGCATGAGCTCTAGTTGCTTTGTTTCTGCAGATAGTTGTATCTGTGAACGCGGCTTTAGAGTCTAGGTCTTCAACAAACACAAACCCTAGGGGGTTACACTTTATTTTGATATTCACTTTAGACTTTCTACTAACTATAAATAAATCTGTAACTATGTGAACTAATTGCCATTCATTTGCAACTACATGTCTATTAACTCTTAAGCCTGTTAGGGTAGATTTAGGAATAGTTGAAGAATAAGTTGGCAAATACTTGCAAAATTTCTAATAGTCAGTATGTTTTATGTTATGGATCCATCAAAATAAAGTGTTTGAAGACATTAAGCAGACAGTCTTATAATACTCTAATAACTGCTAGTTAACATGCAGTTGCAAAGTTACGTATTGTTAGTAAAATATCTAAAGTGGACTTTTGAAATAAATTGTAACCCTATAGGGTTATTACAATTTTCAGCTCACCATATTTACCTTTCTGAGTAAATGCATGTAAAAAAAAACCCCAAAATTTTGTTTCGGTGTTTCGGACAGAGAAGCACGGGTGTTTCTGGAGAAGGGAGAAATGCGGATCGGTAAGGTGTATAGGAAAGCAGTGTACCAGCAATATACTGATGCCAACTACATGCGAGAGATAGAAAAACCCAAATGGCTGGGCTACCTCGGACCCCTCATTAGTGCAGAAGAAGGTGACATAATTATCGTGCATCTGAAGAACTTGGCCAGTCGACCATACTCCATCCATCCACACGGCCTCAGTTACAACAAGACTCATGAAGGTGTGTATTTATTTACTAGATCATGCTAGCTCTTGCTCAAGTTGAAAACATATATATATATATATATGATATGATATGATATATATATATAAATATATATATATTGTAAATATATAATTTTTCTCCAGGAGCACTTTATCCTGACTCATCAGAAAAGGTGGAGAAGGCCGATGATTCAGTGGCGCCTGGGAAGTTAATCACCTACATTTGGACCCTGCCGCCTTCCCATAGTCCTGGAAAAGATGACACTAACTGTCTGACCAGAATATACCACTCGCATGTTAACGCCCCCAAAGACATTGCCTCAGGTCTCATTGGACCTCTCATTATATGTAAAAAAGGTACAAACTTTTCTCTTCACTTCAAGGTTCAAATATCCGGATCACTCAGTAATGTTGTGGGCTTAAATACAAGCACCTTTAAGGTAACACTTTAGATATTATAGTTTTACGTGAAGTCACTCTTATAGGAAGGCTTCCAAACCATTCGTTTTTTTACGCAATTTGCATTAAGTAGTAATGTAGTAAATCTGAGTTAGTTCATTAAGAGCTTCCTCAATAAACTAGTTAGTAAGATATTTGTTAAGTTTAGGCATGGGGTCAGATTAAGTGATCTAAAATATGGTCATGCTGAATAAATAGACATTAGTTTATATGCTACTGTTATAAGTAACTAGGTATAAGTAACTGTTATAGTAACTGAGAATTGGACCTTCAAATAAAGTGTTACCTATTTTGACATGATAGTTTTTTATAGTTGATATAGATATCTTCTATATCATGTCAACACAATGTAAACCAGTAAACACTACAATGATACAGTGACAAATAACTGATAATTCAAACATTTAGGAATGCAATTCTCAATATGATGTTTTAGACAGAATTTAGCAAGAATACTTCATGTGAAAATAAGAATGTATGGATTAATGGCACTACGCATTAATAATAAACATTGTATACAAAAAAGCTGACTGCCATGAAAGTAATTGTATAATGTACTTAACCCACTTCAAGTTCTGATGTAGTCCACTATCAGTAAATGAGTTTGTGCAATTTACAGGCTCTCTAGATGTGCATGGGGACAAAACAGCTGACTATCTTTACACCCTTATGTTCACTGTGTCTGATGAGAACCTCAGCTGGTACCTGGATGAAAATATCAAGACCTATTGCACAGCTCCTGCCAAAGTCAAGAAGGATGATGAAGGCTTCCAGGAAAGTAATAAAATGCACTGTGAGTTCTGTAATAATGTCTCAGAATAATGATTGCCTAAACTTGAACAATATTGAGTATATCTAATACATAAATTATTATAAAAAATATTATGTACTTTACTGTAGCTATCAATGGGTATGTCTATGGCAACCTGCCGGACCTTAGTATGTGCATGGGAAATAAGATCCACTGGCATTTGTTTGGGATGGGGAACGAGGTGGACATCCACTCAGCCTTCTTTCATGGACAGATCCTGACAGAAAAAAAGCAGCACATTGACACCGTCAGTCTGTTCCCAGCTACTTTTGTTAATGTAGAGATGGTGGCAGATAACCCCGGCCAGTGGCTCCTCAGCTGCCAGGTTAATGATCATCTGGAAGGTACAGATAGACTCTATGGATGCATTCTGCATTGTTATAATTGCTGTGTTGCGTTTAATGACATTTCTCCCCACTTTTAGCTGGCATGCAAGCCATTTTTGAGATTAAGAAGTGTTTCCCAAATGTGCATAAACCCAGACCATTTGGAGAAGTGAGACAGTATTACATTGCTGCTGAGGAAGTAATTTGGGATTATGGGCCAACTGAGATAAACCAGTATTCAGGAAAGAAATTAGTTGATGACAGGTAAAACTTTTTTTTTTACGCTGATAGACTGATTGTAAGTAAATGTCTTCATGTCCTTGCATCTGAGCTTTTGTCTCTGAATATCCACAGTGTATCAGACACTTTCTTTGAAAGCCGCAATGATCGCATTGGGGGCAAATACAAGAAGGTCCAGTTTGTGGAATATACTGATGACACCTTTACCAAACGCAAAGAGAAGACCCCTGAGGAGGAGCACCTGGGAATTCTAGGTAATAAAACTAAAATTAATATGGGTACACAAATGTTGTCAATAGAACAGAACAAGCAGAACAGATATCACTGATCTTGAATTAATGTTTTTTTTAGGTCCAGTCATCAGAGCAGAGGAAGAGGACACAATTAAAGTGACATTTAGAAATAAAGCAAGTAGACCCTACAGTATTCAACCTCACGGAGTGCAGTATAGCATAGAAATGGATGGAACTCTCTACCACAATGTCCTGGAAGGTAAAGAATAAACCTTTTGGAACAAATGTATAAAAATGTAAGACAGACCTAAACTAAAAATCCTTCTTTTACATTCTATGTTTTTATGCAGAGTCATACACTGCCAAGAAGCTTCGTGAAATCAAGAAAGAAGCAAGTAAGATATGATATACAGAATGATTTGGGAAATGAAGGGATTATGTTGTCTTACACGTCTAATATTGAATTTAGGCCAGGGATCATTGCGCAAAAGTGTATTTTCCAGTCCTGGCTGGACTCAAACAAATCAGTCCAAATCCATGAGAGAGCAAAGTCTGAATTATCTGGGTGATTAGTGGTCTCATTGTGAACAACTCACAAAAAAACATCTCTTCATTCACTCGCATTCATCTATTTATTAATCCATTAATTTTCTAAACTAAAATGTAGGCTCAGAAGAATGCTTTCCCAGTGTATATAGTCCAGTCAAAAAGACCTATAAAAGTAGGTACTGTTATCCCAAGGGAATTAAATCCTGCACCTGGAGGGTGCTGCTCTGCAGAGTTTATCTTGAATCCTAATATCCTAAATAAAAACACCACTTAACCACCTAAACACTGATTTTAGTATCACTAGAAACTTCTAGGAAAGTGTGTTGGATCTGGTTGAAGCTGAACTTTGCAGGACATTGACCCTGAAGGGTCAGTACTGGTAAACCTTTTTACTATCCAAGTCAAATCAAGTCAGGTCACCTTAATATATACAATGCTTTTATACAATACAGATTGTGTCAAAGCAGCTTTACAGTGTTTAACAGGAAAATAATGCTTCATTAAGTGAAATAAAATGATATTCAGCAGCTCTAAGAAGAGGACAAGAGTAAATAGTCAATTTCCCAGTTAAAGACAGTTCATCATTGATCCAGCAATGCTATCATCCAGCAGTTCTTTTGACATAGTGTCTGTGCAGTCAAGTCAGTGATATAAACAAATATTACGTTTCCTCATTCATATTATTTTTGAGTAAAATCAAGTCTGGTCCTTCATGTTATTTATATGCCAATAACTTAAATAACTGAATCTAGAAATCTAGAATCTAGAAATGTTGAAGTTGTATGTCGTTCATGTCTTTCAGGAGTGGTCGAGCCACTTCCTGCTGCACTGGTTCGTCCCGACACCACATACCAGTATGAGTGGGTGGTTCCTAAGGAGGGAGGACCAACTGAAAAAGATCCAGATTGCCTCACCTACATGTACTACTCAGCGGTGGATCCCATTCGAGACACCAACTCTGGGCTGGTTGGACCTCTTCTGATCTGCAAACCAAAAACCCTTAAATCAGGAAAACAGGTGTGGGAGGTGGACACTGAGAATTTTGACATTTGTAAAATGTGTACTGCTATATTAGCAGCTGACCACATGTGGAGAACTTTGTGATTTTCTGCAGAGTTCATAGTTATTAGGGTCTTGCTATTTCCCATCAAAAGACTTGCAGCCATTCAAGGTCAAAGAAACTATTTCATTGTCTTATGATACGCATTTATTTTTACCTTATTTCCACAATGACTCCCAGGCAATTTGTTCAACAATTAATTTTTCCAATGCTGCTTTGTGTACAGTGTTGAAGTGGATATTTTTACTGCTTCTAAAGTGGCACCTAGTGGCAAAGAAAGAAGTTGCATTTTAATTTAGAACAATGCGAAAACATTATGCTAATGTTTAATTTTAAAACATGAAATGGCTTGAGATTTGTTTGTTTTTTGTTGTTTTAATGTTGTTTCAATGATGAAGAGTCTTCTCTTATTCTTTTGAGAGACAATAACTTTATACAGGCACATTTTCAGATTTAAAACTTTGCAGGATGTTGTTTAGCTTTGACAAAAAATTATATTAATATTCCAGAAAAATGTGGCCAAAGAGTTTCACCTTCTTGCAACTGTGTTTGATGAGAACCTGAGCTGGTATTTGGATGACAACATCAACAGATTCGCAAAACAGCCCAAATCTGTAAAGAAAGAAGATGAAGACTTTCAAGAGTCCAATAAAATGCACTGTAAGCACTAGTCAAAACATTATTTTACAATAGCATTTCTTGAGTTTTCACCCAAAGTAATATTTGTTTTCCATTCACAGCGCTCAATGGATACATGTATGGGAATCTGAAAGGCTTGAGTATGTGCAAAGGTGATAAGGTATCTTGGCATCTGTCCGGACTAGGATCAGAGGCTGACATCCACGGACTTTATTTTGAGGGCAACAGGTTCCTCTTCAAAGACACCAGGAGAGACACCATCAACGTCTTTCCTCATATCTCTCACACTGTCATAATGGAGCCTGACAGCATGGGTACAGTCACATCTCTTCTATTTTTTATTCCACTGCAAAAAGAACAACTTGGCCCTTCTGTGAACCTCACTAAACGTTATTAGATTTATGCTGTAAGGAATAGTTCACCCAAAATTGAAAATGTCTTCTTTCAGACGAACAGTCAGTTTTTTTGTTTTTTTTTTATCCTTCCAAGCTTGAACGGCTGTTGCTGGAAATCAGTTTTTTAGGTTATAATTTTAAAACTAGAAATATTTATTTTACAAAAACCCATCAATCTGCTTCAGAGAACATGTGACAACCTCCTGAAGGTATATATATATATATATATATATATATATATATACATATATTTCTGCTTTACAGAGCTTCAAAATCAAGGCCGTCATCCACCAGCATTGCCAAGCTTGGAAGAACCAGGATAGATTTTTTAAAAACTCTGACTGTGTTTGTCTGAAAGTCATATACACTTGATGGCTGAACCATTCCTTTAAAACAACAAAATCAACATTGTTTATTCATTATAATGTAACATGGTGTCTCCAGGGCAGTTTGAGGTGGTATGTAAAACCACAGATCATTATCATGGAGGAATGAGAGCCAATTATACTGTGGAGAAGTGTAGCTTCTGGAACCGTCAGTCTGAGATGATGCTGCAGCAGAAGAAGTATTACATTGCTGCAGTTGAGATGGACTGGGACTATTCTCCCACCCGTGCATGGGAGGAAAAGATGCACCATGGTCTGAAAGACAGGTATCCCAAAGTCCTTCAACAGAACTCAGAAATCCCATTTGCAAACACAAGGCATTTAAGAACATCATTGGTGTTTGCACCATTAATGCTAAAACTTTTTATGCTTCTCTTTTTATGCTAAGAATCAACATGTGCATGTAAGCAATATTAGAGATTTATTGTGTTGTGTAAGATTATTACAGTTGCAAGTAACCTACAGTAAGATTATAATGAATAATAGCTGCACTAATGGCACAAACTCCAATATTTCTTTAATGAGTTCAAACAGACAGTGAACAAGTAGTTTGTAGTGTAGTGTTGTTTTGGACTAAATTAAGAACACTTTTGTGCATGTCAGTAAAAAGTGAATACAAGATCTAGATCATATTTACTTTGATATATTCAGCCCAGGCACTGCGTTCCTCAAGAAAGAAGGAAAATTCATTGGTTCAAAATATAAGAAGGTGCTATACCGAGAGTACACTGATGAAACCTTCACAAAGCCCAAGGAAACATCTGCTGACATGGAACACTTGGGAATTATGGGTAAATATGAATAGAATATGCAGTACAGCAATAGTTGATTCATAATTTGATGTATATGTTTGCAAACATGAACATACAAATATGATCATCTCAGGACCCATGATTCATGGTAAAGTGGGAGAAAAAGTGAAGATTGTGTTTAAGAACATGGCTAAGAGGCCGTACTCCATACATGCCCATGGAGTTAAAACTGAGAGCCCTCAGGTGGCCCTGACACGTCCAGGTAAGATCTGACCGTTGAATTTAGATTAATGTTCATATTGTTCATCAAGTCTAAATGTATGTCTTGTTTACTCAAGGTGAAATTCAGACTTATACCTGGTACCTCCCAAAGAATTCTGGGCCGACAGAACAGCAAGAGGAATGCAGTGTTGGAGCATATTACTCCACCGTGGATGTTATCAAGGTATCAAGCGAAACAAGGTCAAAACCAGTGTGACTTTTCCTAAAAACTAACAACCTTGCTTTCTACAAAAAACAGTCTTATGGCAATTCATAGCTATTTTACCTTTTGGCAAGTTGCTGCTGAATTCATATTAATTCATATATCATTTGTACATTTTTTAAGAATGTGTCTTAGAAGGTAACGCAGAAGTTGTTTTAGAAAGCAGCCAGAGTCTGATTGTCTTCTCATGTAGGACATGTACAGCGGTTTGATAGGGCCGCTGGTCATCTGCAAGAAGAGCCTAGCTCGCACGCTGGGGCTGAAGAAAGAGATTGAAGAGTTTGCTCTTCTTTTCTTGGTCTTTGACGAGAATCAGTCTTGGTATTTGGATGACAACATCAAAGCTCATGTTAAAAACCCTCCCAAAGATCTAAAGGAGGACGCAGAGTTTATTGAAAGCAACAAGATGCATGGTGAGTTCACTGCATGGTTTTTGAGGACACTTTTCAAATAATTGAGAACATCTCACATCACTGCTTAACCCTGAGAAATTTAATCTTTTAATTAAAACCTAACTCCATCAGCATTAAAATGATTATTATTCACTAAAAGGTCTTGTGTAAAAGGACCAAAATCTTAGAAGTGCTGATGATAAATGAACTGTAAATTTGTTGTTTATCACAGGAATCAATGGATTAGTCTACGGCAACCTTAAAGGCCTGAACATGAAGATTGGGGATAAAGTATACTGGTATCTGATGGGAATGGGAAATGAGGTGGACGTGCACACTGTACACTTTCACGGCCACAGCTTTGACTACAAGGTAGTACTACATCCATCCTATTCAGTTTTTCTTCATCAGATGTAAATATCTTTGAGAGCATTAATGTGAGGTCTGCACTTTTCCCGCAGGTCAGTGGCACGCATCGAGCAGACGTGTTCGATCTGTTCCCCGGGACATTCCAAACAGTCACCATGCGTCCTCTGTATTCTGGCACCTGGCTTCTGCACTGCCACGTCACCGACCACATCCAGTCTGGAATGAAGACCACGTACACCGTGCTCGAGAAAGATGGTAAGTGTCATATAGAATAACATGTTTTACACTTTATGCAATGATTACTCTTCAGCTCTTTAACACATCAAATGAGGGCAACACATGTTGTCACGGGGTGATTGACTTCAGAATTGCAGTTACACAAACATTTGTTTTCTGGATAGTTTGGGCATATTTTAGCAGCTACACAAACTAACTAGAATACATGTTTTGTTTTTTTTAGGAAAAAGGAGGAAATCCCCGGGTTCAATATAAATGTATTGGAAGACCAGGTGTTTGTTAACACTTGCCCTTGATTTTTCTAAATAAAGATCTATAGTTCTTTGAGTTATTTTGTGTTTGCAATCAAGCAGAAAAGCATTCCTGTCCTGCTTAGAGATACTGTCAAAGTCAACATGGCATTTAAGGTGACTTCTGTAATCTGACCAATTTTATTAGATGGTAAAAAGGTTAAAAGTTATTTCAGAAGGTAATGATTTTTTATTTTTTACATAACAAGATCAGGAAAGAAGATATTAAATAATGGTGATTTAGTAAGAAAATAGTAAAAGGCATTAATTTTGTTACTTTTGCTTTGAAATATAATATAAACTATTTGCCAAATCAGAGATAAGAGAGACAAGATTCTGTATTTGAATGTAATTTAATAACAATAATAATAATATATATTTTTTAAAGGACACTTTATAATGTTCATTCTAAAATATCAGATCAAATGAGATGGCAGATGCATTATGGGTAATGTGCAAACAAATATCTGACAAAAACAGTACATGCTTAACAAGTAAAAAAAAAAAATAATAATTGTACATAATGTCATTTTTCATATGATGATTTTTTTGTAGTCTGAATTTGTAAGAATATATTGTTTTCTATAGTTTAATGATAATAAGGAGAGTACCTGTTTTTGAAGTAAACTGAAAGATTGTAACACGCATTTCTAATTAGATCATGTTCACAGCAGTCACACATAACTAATGAGATGAAAAAAACATTTTTTGGCTATCAGCATTCAAAGCAGCAGTGTAGATCCAGATCTTGTCTTTGAACAGGTTTAGTGTTGATTCACTGATTTTCTAAAATGTGGTGAGATTTTATTGGCTGCATTCAAGTAGATGAGGCAGGAAGAAATGAGCCGTTCCATCATCTGGCAACAAGTCCAGGAACTCCAGCGGGTTCAGTTCCTTGGCCGCCACAACCAGAGTTTCTGTGAAAGACAACGTTTTCTTAAGTAGCAGAATTCACTCAGTTGCGTGCAAAAGCATAACAAATCTGCTACCTTTGAGGACTGAAAGGAGGACTGTGTTGTTATTTCCGGTTGTCCTTATCCTGTCACACACCTCAGGGAAAAGCTTCTGCCACCACAGAGACTGGAGAGAGAGTAGTTATGAGAAATCAACCGATAGCCAATGAAGACAGAAAAATGTGTCAAGTCACCTATTGTCAAAGTTTTTTGATCTTAATTTATTTGATGTCCATTTTGCCTGTAACACTGAGAATGCAATTCACACATATTACCAAAGTAAAAAAAAAAACACTAAATCAATGTTTGTAACGTTAATGGCATTGAATTATCATCACTTTTGGACCCGCAATTAATTTTCAAAAAAACGCTAACATTTCAACTGTTGTTTTGATCAGTGTTAAGTTTAGTTCGCCCTTGACTCTTGCTTTTCATTAAGTTTATTATTTTTCAACGCTTACAATAGTGTTTTAATATAAACATGTACAGTATGTATTAATAAAGAAAGAAAGAGATGTTTTAAAGTCAAGTTTGATAAATCTAATTTTTGTGATTGGTGTCAAGCTGTAATAAAGATGAGAAATAAAATTAAAAAACTGTTTAAGCTGATCTTTACTGCTGTAAATGTTCTGAATCACAAATCCAAAGATACTGTGACAAAACATACAGAAATATTTCGACATTAACACTTATTATACAAACCCCTTTGAGAGTGTTCCGACTAACTGCATCACTGTCTGGTATGGGAGCTGCATTGTTGCTGACCTCAAGACTCTACAACTGACAGTGAACACTGCCGCAAAGATCATCAGAGCCCCTTACCCCTCCATTCTGTACATTTTCCCTGCACGGTGCTCCAGCAAGGCCTCCAGCATCATGAAGTTCCCCACCCACCCCTCACACAACCTCTTTCAACTCTTACCATCAGGTAGACGGTACCAGAGTATCAAAGCTTGCTATGCCAGACTGCTCAGACTGTCAGAACAGCCCCACTCTCCCCCAACTCATTAATAACGGTTAACAACTTTCCAATGTGCAATTCCAAGTGTGCTACACACAGGTGAGTGGGCAATACAAACCACCTGTAGTAATGCAAGCATCCCACCACGTGCTGCTCCCCACACAATTTCTCTTCTGCACAACAATTTAAAATGAACAAAACATATTTCTTTGTGACATTTACAGATAAGGATATAACCATAAACTGGCAAAATGATGAAGTTGAGATTGTCTTTTTTTCCTTATTGTTACATATATCCATAAATAAATAATAAAACGGCTTCTAAAATGGGGAAAAAAAATGTAGGGTGGGGCTTGATTTCCTCCTTCGGTAATTGATTGGATCGTTGGAGTGTTTGTTAATAATAGATTTCTGAAGAGGCAGGAGACAGACACCAATAGTCACACCCTAGCATCATCGCTCATGACCGGAAGAGAAGATTAGCTGTTTTGTGGGGGAGGAGAGGTTTACATTTTGGATCAAAGATTATGATTGCACATGAATTTGAAAAAAAATCAAATAATGAATTGCAAGTACTATTCCATGAAAAAAATACGACTTTTGATTTCATGTTTTGTGTAACTTGGATCACGTACTTCTCCGGCAGTATCTCAAACTGTTTTCTCAGCTATTTTGATATGCATTTTGTCTAGGCATGCACCGATCCAACTTTTCCAGTACTGATACCGATGCCTGGGCTTTGTATATCTGTCGATACCCGATACCGATTCGATACCATTGTTGAATTAATATTATAAAC
>JAUYWG010000060.1:13932561-13949638 GCA_034779775.1 Enteromius afrohamiltoni | reverse complement strand
GGTTTTGAGTAATGAACCAGGCTGGGAGTTTTTAAAAGCCTCAGGAATCTTTTGCAGGTGTTAAGAGTTAATTAGTTAATTCAGATGATTAGGTTAATAGCTCGTTTAGAGAACCTTTTCACGATATGCTAATTTTTTGAGCTGTATGCCAAAATCATCAATATTAAAACAATAAACGGCTTAAACTACTTCAGTTGTGTGTAATGAATCTAAAATATATGAAAGTCTAATGTGCTAAATTGTGCAGCCCTAGCAGTTACAATAAAAAGAACAATTTAACATTAACCGAAAAACAGAATGTCTTCCCTTCAACGTATTTATTGATGTACTTAACAATAAAAACAAAAATCACAAATTACTTGAAACAAAAAAAGAACATGTACATCTTGTTTTATACTCATTTAAATATTTAACATAAAGATAGTCATTAGCACAAAGAAAACTGAAAAAGTTCAACTAAAGAATCATGTACACACATGCAGTGAATTGCAACACACAGGCTCATGAGGAGAGATGGGAACACCAACATGGGAAAGCTCTCCATCTCAGCCTCATGGAGGTCACCTTTAACATTATATAGCAAAATAAACACACTTAAACAGTCAGCTGTTATTCTACTTAAATTTTTAAATGCATGTTTTAAAACGTAAACTACTTTAGGAAAACAAAAACAAACAAAGCAAAAAATAACATGAAATATTTCCTGTCATCTATACAAAGTCAAGTTTGCATAATGTCACTCAAATCAGGCCTTGTGTGTCTTGTTTGTCTTGAAGGAGACCTGTAAAACCCTGTCCCCAAGCCGGTACCCATTCAAACTGGCGATTGCTACAGCAGCCTCGTCGTAGTTTGTCATGGTCACGAAGCCAAATCCTTTGCACTTGTTTGTGTTGAAGTCTCGTATGACCTTTACATTAGTCACAGCACCGAACGGGCCAAACATCTGCCAGAGGATGTTCTCATCAGCATCCGGCGCCAAATTATACACAAAAATGCACCAGCCCGTGCTGCCGTGGCCCGGGAGATTGATGCCTGCCAGGCTGGTGACCCCGTCAATGGTCATGGGTGAGAATCTACTGCCAAAGACAAACATAAATACTGTATTTCAGCTAAAACAGCTATAAAGACCATATTCTATGCTAGTATGCCACCTAAGAAACCATATTGCTTACATGGTGTGTATATATATATATATATATATATATACACACACACAAACACACATACATACATACATACACATACATATATACACCACTGTCAATCATTTGAACTTTGTGTCAGTACACCATAAATAGAACGAGGTATGCGTTTACTGTCTGGGATTTGTCAGACAGCGTCACTGATTTTAACCACTTCTGTGTAGGCAAGGTGAGAGTTGCACGAGTTGCAGAACACTGAATTCTGTTCACTTCAATATATATTTGTGTGCCTTAAATGACACATACGCACGAAACTGTCACAATGCATGTATCTGCAAGTACCCTTATGTACACAGTTGCTTATGGCTTAAGTAAAGGTAAACAATTGAGAAAGAAAAAAAGAAAATGTATGTGTGTAGGAGTATAGTGGTTCACAGCTTTCTGTGTCAAATGTTAAAACCACACAAAGACAGTTTTTTGTTTGTACATAATCACTTTTGTAGGTTCAAAGTGCCCCTATTATGCCATTTCCAATTTTATAATTCATGCAGTGATGATGATGAAGCCTTTATTTGTCACATTCAATGTTACATGTAGTGAAATGGGACCCCTCCGACCATACTCAAACATCACATTGGAAGAAGAGGGAAGCCGAAAGAGAAAAACTTTTCCATCTGGATCGATATCTGCCAATTTCACAGATATCTAATGTCTGTCACAGGTCTCCAAGTCTGCCCAAATCCCGTTGCATAGCTGCTAGCTTCTCCAAGATGTTTTCCAATTTGCGGTCCATAGCCACAGTCTGAGTGCTAACAGCTAGCACAAGCTTGTTCACCATTTCAATCCAGCCGGCCAGCTTATTGGGGGTTAGACTGGTCGCTTTTAAAATTCGTCGTAATCCTAGGGCCCCACCTAATCCAATCAGTAGAATCCATGTTATCAAAGTTCCGAATAGGTAGATGTGTTCAAAATCCTCCAGGGACAGAGTTGCCAGGCACACGACGACCCACTTCTCCCACCCGTCCATCATGTATCCAGCTGCAAACGTCCCCGCAGTACAAGCAGGTTCCCCCAAACCCAGGCTTCTCGTCGAGAAGATGGTGTCAATTGCGTTCAGAGACCAGTTGATCAAATCCATAATTCCTTTTTTGTTTGAAGAGCAAGCCAAGAGAGTCTCAGAGATAGAACTCACAAGACAAGAGATAAGGGAAGGAGAGGAGAAAGATGCAACCACCTTCGCTGAGAGCCAAACGAGAGAGTGTGTAATGTAACTGTACAGTATGTGAATGTAAACAATCTGCAAGGTTGTTTAAAAAAAAAAAAAAAAAAAAAAAGTGCTTCGCAGGAACTGAAGGCAAGAAGACCGATAACTACGAGCAAGAAGACACAATACAGCATACCTGTATTGAATATGATCTAATACGAGTTATGCCAAATTGACAATAGGCAGTTTACACAAATTTTTTTTTTCAGTTACCTTCCAATTAAAAATAATCCCACATCTTGCTGGTTTTTCGTGCAGTCATTTTTGTCTTTTGTAATCAACTATTGTTTTCACTGTTAACTAGCAGGAGCTGTACTGTTAAGTCGTCTAGTTGACTAGGCCGACACATGACTACATAGAACTGCTTCAAACTAATTGGTTGAGAATCACTGGAAAATTAGGTGATATTTAATATTATTTTGAGAAAACCAAAGCATTTTTGAACCTTGCATGCATGTAAACCTATTGTAAAAGACTCCCAAAACAATATTAGGAGCCTTAAAAATGACATAACAGGGACACTTTAACATTTATTGGATTCAGTTTATACATTGAAGACTAGCGCTGCACAATTAATCATATCGCAATCGCGATGTCAGCCAATGCGATTACATTACAGAAAATGTTGTGATTATATTAAATAAATAAATGTATTAGTGGACGCAACAAGACATTCATTCTTGCTCACACCACATGCGAATGAAGCGGTATGCGCGAGTCATTTACATGTTAAGTCAATGCAAAGACGCAATTAGACATCCTGCAGCACTATTAAACACGCCAGCTTTACACTGCATGCATATTCAGAGCAGGAGCAGCGCGCCGATTATCCTTTCATTCTGCCAGCTTGTACTGCAGCAGGCTGTAGACAAGCATTATTGGGTTGTATTTTCCAGCGTTCTTCTCCGAACACTGTGTGCCATGTACTTTGATTTATGTCATTTCGCTGCACCTGCTTCGCGTGGTGTGAAAGTTCTCATCCATTAACATGGGCGCCAGAAAAAATACGCTCAGCTTGCGCCCTGCTGACGCGGGCAGTGTGAAACCGGCATAAACTCAACATGTTCAAGCATCCAAATACACCAGAATAGTGAGATATATTTGCCCAAGTCGCTTCAGGTGTGAACACACTTTTAGCAAAGAGGGATTTGAGAAAATGATTGGCACACTGGACAAGAGATACCAAAAGAAATATACTAAGTATATGTTACATCCTGCTAAAATGTTTTGGGAAAACATGTAAAAGTATAAAAATTGGTATTTGTTTTTTTAATTTTATTTTAATGTAATTTAATTCAGTAATGTAAAGATGTTACTGTTATTTAATTTTGTACAATTTAGTTTTAATTTGTTGTTGCTAGATTGCACTGTATACTGTATCTCAGTTGAGAAACACAGATTTCAGCATTATTGGTAATCTGTGTGTGCATTTTCCTTCATAACAAGCAAGCCGAGTCAAACCACTTATATATCGTATCGCAATCGCACATTTTTCCCAAATCACGCAGCCCTATTGAAGACTATGCAGCGACTTTTTTTTTTTTTCCACATTTGATTAATCAGACTAAAAACTATAAATAAAACACTGTTTAATCCATTTGTATCCGTTTAATTTATCTGTTATATTTATGCTTGTAATTCTTATTTCCTATGCCTTTTTCCCCCCCAATTATCTTTTTTCACCCATAATCACAATATATTCCAGAAAAACAAAATATTGCAATGCAAGTTTTTTCTAATATCACACTAATATCTTTAGATATTGAGATAATTATAGTTTTCTCCTCATCTACTGATTAGAACACCTGAAATATTTTACATGTAAAAAGTGTGTTTCTGCTTAAAATGGTTAAAATGTGTGCACATGAACAGGATTGTACCCTGATGCTGAAATGTATAATAAATAAATAAGAAATGCATATATATATTTATGTGCGTGTGTGTTATATGAATTTCATTTTTTTCTTCCTTTTGCAACCAAACCATAACGAACCATGATGTCAAAAATGAGGTAAATACCAAACCATCATATTTACATTGCTACTCCCCTAGTATGCACTCTTATTTCACATTCTCTATATTAAAATGTCTAGAGCACTGCCATATCTTATATCAACTCACTGCTCAAATTAACATACCTCTTGACTCCATATGCCATGTTGAGCAAATTATCCAGCCTGAAACACAAACACAATGAAATCACACTCAAGTCAAAGTCAGTTCCAGCCCAGTGAGTGTGTGTCAGTGGTTACCTGAATCTCTGGGCCTGCTGCGCCAGTGGTCCTGGGTAGCGTCTGTTGGGTGACTGGTACAGGTGGGACAGCAGCGCCTGGCTGCTCTTCTGACTGGGGTTGTTGGCAAACTTCACTGTGATTGGTTCAGTTGCTCCTGGTGGTTTCTGTCCATTCAGCCCTTTAATTGCCTCCTCAGCCTCAACACGCCGGTCAAATCGAATAAAGCCCACACCTCTTGACACACCTGAACGCAGCCAAAAAAATTCTCTTATCCTTTCAATACCCATAAAAGGGGCACTTTAATTTAAAAGATCTCACCTGTGACCTGATCCACGAGGATTCTGGAGGTGATGATGCGGCCGTACTGAGAGAAGAGCTGCTCCAGCTCTTTCTGGGTCATAGTTTTCGGAAGACCGCTCACATACAGATTAGCATCTCGGATGGAGGCCGAACTCGGTCGCGCATACGACACCTGCTCACACAAAAACATAGTACTCGTCACCACACGAACGGTATTTGTGCCAGCAGCCCCACTTCAGATAGACCTTACCTTGATGGTTTTAGTCTGCAGCCGTAGGCCATTTAAAGTGTTTATAGCTTTCTCTGCATCTTTGGGTTCTGCATAATTCACAAAGCCGTAACCCAGACTCTGACCTAGACAAACAAACACTCAGGTTAGGATTTATGAGCGCTGCATGCAGGTGAGCTCAGGTGAGCTGCTGAGGTGTGTGTTAGTAAAGTACATTGTGCAAGACCCTTCCCATGCAAACCACTTCAAAGGTTTAAAACATTTTAAACTATGCCGCGCTTTATCCAGTTTGCCACTATTTTTTATATTTACTGTATATTTTAATTATAATTTCAGTGTGCATGTAACGATTCCATTACCTGTTGTTTTATTTTATTGATTTCTTCAATTTCTTCATTTGTGAAATGCAATAACAGGATTACAGAATAAATAAGTGAAATATACTTTATATTTGAATTTAGGGGTGGGCGATATACTGGTAGACAAAATTAATTCTGTATATATATTATATATGTGATGTTGCTGTGCTGCGTTGTCACAAAAACATTCATTTGCATGCATTTTTAACCATTGCAGTTTTAAAAAAAAAAACGTAATCAGCAGCAAGAGAAAGCTCATTTTACTGTATGCACGTACTGTCAGAAAGGTGTACATACATGAAGACACTGCTCAGGGTACAGGAGTATTGTTCGGAGCCTGAATGTATCAAAATGCCCATCTTTGGAAGCATCCCCATAAACATTAATTTAGGCTTTAAGTGAACAGCTGAGAAAGAATAAACATGTAACAGTATTTTGGATGCATGTAGCTCTTAAAAAGAGTCCACTATTTTTGAACTCCCTGATGTTAAACATTGGAGTTTTACCATTTTCAAATCCATTCAGCCAAACACCTGGTCTGGCTGTAACATTTTCAGCGGTAGCTTAGCATAGATCATTGAATCTGATTCGACCATTAGCATCATGCTCAAAAATTACCAAAGAGTTTTGATATTTTTCCTATTTAAATTTTCTGTAGTTACATCGTGTACTAAGACTGAAGGAAAATGAAAATGTGCGAATCAAGGAACTTTGTATAAACAGTATTCCTTTAAAAAGTGACATAAGTCTAATATTCCTGACGTCCGTCATTACGGTACTCAAACAAAAATTTTTGTCAAATTTAGTCTAAATTCTTGACTAAAATTACTTTTTAGATTTTTGTTCTATTGCTTTTAATTAGATTATTTTTCTTATTTAAATTACCAACCATTTACTTGTCTTCTAAGCACTTGTTTTTCCTTTTTTTAGGCTACCGTTTTAAGAATTATACAATTTCTGCAATAACAAAAAGACCTTATTTAAAGCAAAATAACTATAATATATAAAACTACACCACAATATATTGTTATCGTGAAATAAAATTACTTCTACTGTCATTAGATTTTGGTAGAAATACCATCCCTAATTGTATATTCAAATAATGTATTACTAATTTTGCAGCATTTTTTCCCACTATCCTTCATTTTAACTGTGATATTATCAGCTTTAAATGCCGGCTACTGGCCACTCTACTCTCTAATATTATCAATATCGATCAGTCCCAAAAGCCCTATTGGTCAAAAATCATTAGAGTCAGCCATAGATACCAGTGATTTTGTCCCGCACAAGTTTGCAAGACTCAATCTCTCCGATGCTGCCGAACAGACTCTTGAGCTCCTCCTGCGTCATGTTCTGTGGCAGGTAGTTCACAATCAGGTTGGTTTTACTGTCCTCTGTGTCGTTGGGCATCTCCACAGGTGACGTGCAGTTGTTAGAGATGCTGTTGGGCCCGTTGCTGGTGTTACAGCTCGGCCCGTTGGACAGCTGCGTCTCCATGGCAGCAATCATCTGCTATAGATGCAAACACATATACAGTAAGTGAAAACAGTAAAAAAAATAATGGATAAATTTTCACTTTGCCCTGCTTACACACGTGAAAGTAATTCTCTCTGCTAATTCAACACATTATACAAAGAGAATTATGATGTGGAACAATAGGGAAAAGTAGGAGTAACAATAGTTTGAATAAATTAAATAAGTGTTTTTTTCTTTTGTTTTTTAGTGCAGTGGCTATGGTATATGTAAAACTACCAACATCAGTCACCATGAATTATTATGAAAGGGGAAAAAAATAAATAAATAAAAAGTTATCAATGGAAATTCTGTCTAAATTTTGTTGATATTTATAAATGGACAAGATTTTGCAGAACATGTTATTGTGCTGGTACTTTGGCAGGTTTAGGGCTGCCATGGACAGCTGACTCCCAAAGCTTTTGATGTTCTTCATACTCTGTGATAGGCCTGCAGGATTTATCACGTATTTTTATCACGTATTTTTATCACGATAACGATATTTATGACCCACAATCAGTTATTAAATATCGTCACGATTTTACAGTATTTTACACGATTTTGCAAGCGGTTTCTGAAGCAGAAGAAAAATAGCTACAGAAAAGAGACCTACAGAAGGAAGCTGGAAAGCAAACTTCAGGAGAACAGCACCAGGGAGGTGTGGAATGGAATGCGGGCCATTACTGGCCTGAGACAGAAGAGAGGTGTTGGGATGGATGGAGATGCTGAATACACAAATGACCTTAATATGCACTTCAATAGGTTTGACTGCCCTGCGTCTCCTGTCCCCACACTCAGCTCTTACCACCTTCTCCATTCTCCTCCCCCCTCGAACTGTCTCTCTCGGTCCCTTTCAGCAGATGACCTCAAAAGGGAACTGTGTAGACTCAATTCCAGTAAAGCTGCTGGCCCTGATGGTGTCAGTCCCAGGGTCCTCAAGTGCTGTGCTGCCCAGCTGTCTGGAGTTCTACGTCAGATCTTTAACATGAGTCTGAAACTGCAGAGGGTTTCGTCACTCTGGAAGACATCCTGCCTGGTTCCAAAAAAAGGACCAGGTACCAGGTGCTGTTCCCAATGGAAAACCCCCCAAAAGTGAGCTGTACTAAATCATGCCATGCTGTACTATGCAGTGGAAAAGCCCCATAAAAACACCAATGCTGTCTTCAAGAAAGGGCAGAGTCTTTTCCTACTGAGGTGGCTCAGGTCTTTCAATGTATGCAGGAAAATGCTGACCACGTTCTATCACTCCGTGGTAGAGAGTGTTGTGTTCTTTGCTGTGAAGACAGCAGATGCAAACAGGCTGAACAAGCGGATTAAAAAGGCTGGTGCTGTCCTGGGTGTCAGTCTGGAGAACCTGGCAGAGGTGTCTGATAGAAGAATGCCGAAAAAGCTTCTCAGTATCATGGACAACCCCTCTCACCCCATGCACGCCTCCATGATGGGCCATCGGAGCACACGCAGCAAAAGACTCATCACCTCTAAATGCAGAACTGACCGTCACAGGAAATACTTTCTACCTGCAGCAATAAGACTATACAACTCATCACTGCCCTGTAGGTGATTTCTCAAGATTCATTATAATATTAATACTAATGTTACTGGTCTGCAGTCAAATGTGCAATATAAAATCCCATCATTACATGCTGCTCCTACTCTTTTATTTAATATTTATCATTCATTGTGCATGGTCTCTTTCACAGAACCCCTTGCACTAATAGTTATGTTATTGTATTTTTCTATTTCTATCCTAATTGCACTATTCTACTATTACTATTTACTGTACTTATTATATATTGTATACTGTTTTTATGCTGCGAGAACAGCACACCAGTAATAAACAGTTATTTTTTTGGTTGTTTTTGTGGTTTTTATCTGTTATACAATGTACAACAGATAAATATCACAATATCACCAGATATTGTCAAATTGGCTTCCACTACAAAGGTGGCATAGAAGAACAAAAAAGTTTAATGTAGGTATATTTTCAGACATTTACAAAGGATGAAAGATGACATAGATGTTTTAAATGTTGCATAATGACAGTATTTACTACTTTACTACTATGGTTGTACATTAATGTCAACAGATAAAACTTTTGATTTTAAAAATGTTCCATTAAATTTTCAAAAATTAACACCAAGTTCTTTTTTCTTTTTTGCTTAGTAAGAGAAATCTAGCCTGTGTTGGACAAGCGTACTGAAGTCTGGAAATGCACGTTTATAAAAGTTTCAAAAACTTTTACAATTATGCAAAAAAACCTAACTTTGAATAACAACATGCAATTTATATAAAAACATTAGTTTCATTATTTTTTCTGAGTTCATTTTTCTTGTTCAGTGAGAGAAATCTAGCCTGTGTTGGGCCCTGAAGGTTAAATGTCTGAAGTGGATATACGAAGGACAGCACCAAAGTGATCATCACTGAGAGAGAATCTGTATATGGATGTGTTAAACTTCATCACTAAGAATGTTTGTACACAAATTTAGGTAGATCCAAAGAGAACCAACATCCTCTAAGCATGTTTCCTAATGTGTGGAAAGTTTTCATCTTTGAGAGAGGAATAAAAATGTAGGGGTGATACAGACTTAAAAGCGATCTGCCAGTAGTTTATCAGACTGCAGGTCAATGAGTTCAAGCTGAGCATTGGGTGCACTGTCCAGACAGCAAGTGAAGAAATCATGTGCATTTTATTCTCAATTGTTTCAAATCACCTTACCATGAAAACTTTCCATGCAGGGCCTCTGCATGAATGAGTACCTGTGGAGGTGATCAGCTGATTGTGTGACTTCTTTCAGTGTAGTCATGTGGGCAAGTATTTTGCCCTTCAATTAACTTGAAAGATGTCTGCCACACCCAAGCCCAAGGCACTAGGGCGTTCCAAGGGCAATTGAGGCTAGTGTCATGTTTAGCGGACCCCCCACCCCCTTCCGCAGTTACCGCCAGGAGTGATGTTCCCACCGGCCCCGAATTCTGTTATCAAGTCACAACCAGAAGTGTTCTGCTCCATCCCGGTCAGAGAGGCTGCCGTTGAACTACTATCCGGCCCTTCTACGGCTATGGAAGCCACCCATGAGATCCTGTCATGTCAAGTCAGGGCCACTGAGGCCACTGAATTCCTGTCCAGCCCAGTTTCAGCCATGTGGACTGTCATTAGCCCCCTATCCTGCCCTGTCATGGCTATAGAAGCCATTTTTCAGAGTAGTCAGCCCTACCTTGGAGCGCTATTGTTCTGCCTGCACTACCGTGTTCCTGTGTGCCTCTATCTCTGCTCCACAGTTCAGGTCCTCCGTAGCTTCACTGTATGTCTCCTCTTCATGAATCAGGTCCCCTGTACATTCCCCAGGTCCGCCTCCTCTTCACAACCCTCCTGGACTATTGTTGTTGGAGCATCTGGAATCTGCTCCTAGGGAGGGGGGTATGCCATGATTTGTATGATGAGTACCCGCAAGCCCCTCCAGATGGCACTCAATCCAGAACTTTACCTTCATCACAGAAACTCCATTATCCATATCACCCGATGCTTAAAAATGCTTAAAACGCAGAAACACAGACATATATAAAAGCCAGGTTCAAATGCCAACTCACTGCGAGGTCCTGTTTTCCCAGTACTACAATTCCCTGCTGTGTTTTTGGACTGTTTACTTGGTTTTGTTGATCGTTTGCTGCCAGCCCCGACTACCAAATCGATACTTTTAAAACTGTTCCGATGCCTGAATTGACACTTCTTAATAACTGCACACTATGAATCATTAGTTAAGCATTAGTACAGAGTCGGTTCATCCTTTATAAAGCATTGTTCCAACATTAACAGACATTAGTAAGCAGTTTATAAATACTGCTGTAAATGCCTTGTTCTTTACTTATAATCAGGGAATCAAAAGGCTCAGTTATCTTCCAAACAGAACAAATAAAAACACAGGGGGTGTCATAGTTTTGTGTCGCATTGTTATATATATATATACACACACACACATATACACACACACACACACACACACACACACACACAGGTATAACCTATAATTACAGGCCTAAATAAAATTGTTAACACTTAAGGCATTAATGAAACTTTAGGGCAGCTCTGATTTTCAAAAACAACCTGATTGTTTTCAATATGTTCAGGCCACAAGAGAAACAAATAATATATGATAATGCTTTATCATAAATACAATGCCCTGTAATAGGCTACTGCAAATTCGCATGTTAAACGTATGTAGCTTGTGTGGTGGAGTAGGATCACTCAAATCAGAAAGAATGTGATGGACAGCAATGGGCATGAGTGGGAAAAGGCCAGTTCTGGAATCTGTTTGTTCCTTGTTAAAAGCATAATTTAAACAGGAACAACGTTCACAGCAAACGCATGGCGCATTTCACGTCATTCGCCTTGACCGGCGTAAATTCTACTCTATACTCTATTCACACTTTTTCACTGGCTTGTGATCTACTCGCGTGAATAATTATATTCACGTTTGGTGTAAACGCACCATAATGTTGCATTCCAGGGAACACGCATTTTCCCAAACGTCTTTCCATGAAAGAACACTGGAACTCAGACAAACCCATTTCTTTCCATCGTGAATTCATACTAGAACGATGTACTCCCAGTTCCGAGCTCTGACATGCTCATAACCTGTTCTCCAGGCTCCCGACTGGAGTGGGCAGGAGTGAGCTTATTTGGCGGCGTGTGATGAGGCCAACGTTAAAATTTGTTTAAAGCTGAGCGAGAGACCGGTCTCTTCCCCCGTGCATGCACGCTGGTGTCCTCGTGGGTCCAGGAAGGGAGCGTAGGGAGAGCGAGTTGTCAAAGACGCGAGCCACTCGAGATAAGCGCCACCAGAATGCGAGCCGCCAGGAGAGCCAGCCGTTAGAGGGCGAGCCACCCCAGGAAAGAGCCGCTAAAGACGAAAGGAGCAAGAGGTGTGAGCATCTGAAGATGAACGCAGCTGGACTACAACAGACTCCGCCCTTCCCTGGAACCTTATCCCTCAAACACTCCCTGACCTTCACGGCCCAGGAGCACAACGAGGACACCAGTTCCCCTTTTATTTTGGACACTTTCCCCCCTTTAGACACTTTCTTTTGATTATTTTGTTAATAAAAAGACTCTCCGAGGCCATAAAACTGCGTTAAACATTGTTTATCATTACTTAAACTAATGAGACCGACAGACACTCAAGCTGCATCAATCACAATGTTTAGACTACATTAGGCCCACAGCTGAACAACAGAACTACAGAAACTACAGTTAGCCGGTTACCAAGAATTGTGCAGGGTTGTTACACAACATAACATACACAAATACGTATTTTGAACGATCGTGTGAAAATATAATCATCAATTATTAATCATTCTTACAGGTAGAAGTTCAGAGGAGCAAACTAGGCACTGATCTATCTTTTAAGACCAAGCGTTTGGTGAATATCGCTTGTACTTCAAGATTGGAAAAGCAGCGTCTTCTTGACATGACGTAATCCACGTGGAAATTGTACTGTTTGTGGGTGGGGCAAGTTGTTCGCAAAGTAGAAAAAGATTTGAATTGCTGATGACTCGTTTAGTCGGCTTTTCTTTTTTTTGATAGATAAAAACTTTATCATGCACTATTACCGTCACAACTTCGCCAATAGTTTATGTTCACATACAGCTACGTGTCACACTGCATGAAAAAATCATATTTGAAAAAGGCATAATAGGGGCACTTTAAATAAGCAGGGAATGCAACCAATTATTGTAAACTAGCATAAGCCCGGTTTGTTCCGGTGCCGGTTATCTAGCTACCAAAATTGCAAAAGTGCTCAGGCAGTTTGTCATGACTGGCCTGGAACGCTACAAACTCGAGAGTTTGATGTCGTAACTTATGGGCTCAAAAACCTGTCTGGAACACAGCATTGGGTTTTGCACAAACTTTTAATATTGCTTGCAGGGATGCATGATAATCATCGGTTGATATGTCTGCATGTTTTGTCAGTAAAGCCAGTTCTGTAGTCAGCGGTAAATTCCATCATTTGCGTGATTTCGCATTGAGCCCAATAAAACCATCTCAACGACCCCCATACTGGACCAGAAGGGGGCTTCCGATTTGTGGTACACGCCACTGTTCATGCTACTGTAAGATCAGCATCACAGCCTAAAATTAAATCACATAGCCTACTTCGCTCCGGAAATAAAAATTACTTATCTGAACACTTATTCTGATGGATGCATTGGTTGTGACAGCACTTTTGACCTGACAGTTGACCTCATCTGACAGTTGATTCAATTAAGGTTTATGCAGATGTACAACAAATATCAAAAAATCTGCACAGCTCTAGGATGTGACACGGAAACACTGGACTGACAATGATGAAAGAAGAAATAAATTCCCACAAACCCCTGTCCACGGCTCGGCTGCCCACGAGCCACTTCTCAGAAGAGAAGCCACATCACACAGCCTGACTGCCATGACGGCTGGAGAGGACGTCTGCAAACAAGAGTACATCAGAGTCAGTCACATACACACACAGATCACTCCACCATAAGCTCCCCATTTAATCCAGGCAAAAGTCCTTTGGCATTGTACTTCTCAGACTGTATGAACATGATGATCATGTTACACGTTATCTCAGTTGTTACTAATGTTAGACAGTCAATGTGTGTACAACAGTCAAGACGTGTTAAAAAAAAAGGCGCGTGCAAAAAAATCTTGTTCAGTTTCACATAAACCCAAACATCGTTAAGTGATCATGAGCTGCATTGCACATGAGGGGGGGAAAAATGTTGGTCACCAAGAAAAGTACACAGCTCAAAAAACTAAAAAAATAAAGGGAACACTTAAACAACACAATGTAACTCCAAGTCAGTCACACTTCTGTGAAATCAAACTGCCCACTTAGCAAGCAACGCTGATTGACAATCAATGTCACATGCTGTTGTGGAAATGGAATAAACAACAGGTGGATATTATTGGCAATTAGCAAGACACCCCCGATAAAGAAGTGGTTCTGCAGGTGGTCTACCACGATCTACCAGTGGAGCGTAGAAGAAATCAGCCAATAGGTACCCTCGTTTTTCATGACGTAACACGTTACTGACGCACATCTTGCTCATGAGAGATGGCGGAGCAAGAAGAGTTACAGGAGAAAAATAGAAACGATAAAACTAAAGAGAAAACTCGGACAAAAACATCAAAAGTATGGGAGCACTTCACTCTAGATGCCGTGAAAAGACGGGTGGCCTGCAAAATATGGAAGCAGGACCTCCCTAAATGAACATCTGAGACGAAAACTATTTACATTAAAAGAAGACGGTGACTGATGGTGGCAAATCTACGCCATTAATAAGCGAGCGCACCACTAATGCTGGCGCGTGCGGTAAATCATTTGCACGAGAGGAAAACACACCTACATGTGAAGAAACTGGGCCCGTGAGCTCATTTCAAACCCTCGCACGCACATGATGTGTCATCTGCACACAATTCAAGCACTCACGCGCTCTGTAGTTCCTGCACTCGATCTCACCTGCTTGCACGTCGTCTTATTTTTGTCAGTCGTGGGGCGGGGATTAGTGTTTTAGTTGTAATCAAATTTCATTGGTTATTCCCCTTTTCCAGAAGTCAGTATTGGATGCCTGTTATAAGATGATTTATTTACTTGACTTTAGACATGGCATTGGACCATATTTAGTTATCGATTCATCATAGTTTCATTTCTTTCTTAGTGATTTTGTCTTTATTTAATGTATTTTTCATAAAATAGATCTTTTAGATACTTTATTAATAGGCTTTTTAAAGACTCATAATTACACACACACACACACATATAGATAGAGATAAATATATGCATGTATGTAGGCTAGGGGTGGCACAGTTCATGAAAAAAATACTGAACCGTTCGGTACGCTTTCCACACACAAAAAAAAGTGCGTATGTCATTAGTATGAGAAAAAAATGTGGTTACAGCTCTGTCGGACGCGGGCCAGGTTTGGACAGAAAAATGCGGCCCGATCCACACTCTATTACCTATAATGACAGCGGAAATAAAACAACAGATAGAACTGCGACTGTATGCAAGTGTTGTGCAACACGCATCCAATTCAGTTTATGAATGATTACATGATATAACTTTTTTAATACTGTATCCTAAATTGTGGATAATTAAGCTATATATATCATATTCTGAAGTACATTTCTGGAGTGTTAAAGGTTAAAAGAAAAAATAACAAGAACTGAACAGAACCGAAAACCGTGACAATAACAATGGCAATGAGACCAAATAAATGGGAGAAAACAACAAAAATGTCCCACTCTGAGACCGGTGGAGGACTGTCACCAGAGACCAGGTGAATTCAGTGTATCGTTAAATCAATGCGATTGTTGAGATGGGGCTGTTACGTTACATTAATTATGGCAGGGATACTGCCAATACTGCACGGCCGATGTGGAGCGGCCGTTATCGCGCATTCACGTGTGAAGTAGCAGTTATTCATTTTAAATGTAAGCTGGCAGCACGGCATGGACAGCGAGAGCATCAAGGAGAGTTGAAATCAGGTTAACTTTAAGGTAATGAGCTATGACGCTTTTTGGCAGCAACCAGTCATAATGCAGAATTTCACCGTTTGGCAGGGCGGCAAGAGCGACGCACGGTTACACTATACCAGAATATTTAGCAGATTATACCACGGCAACAGGAAATAGTTTAATTTACTGTGAAAAAAGTTGTGAATGGCTTTTACCATTAAACATACGTAATAGCCTACTTTTTCAATACCATGGCTTGGATGTGTAATGTTACTTGATACTGAACTGTTGAATTGCTGTAATCATGCCCCCAAGTCTAATGAGCTCAATACAACAGGTATAATATTTTATCTTCTCTTATTGCAATTGTTTGATTGCAATGTTTATAAATGCACAGCCATGAACTTACTGTATGATAATACTTAACCTAATATTTTAATTTTAATATTAAAAATATTATAAATATCATCAATAAATAAAGTGTTAGGATTTTTCAAAAAAGAAACCAATTAGTTAATTTTAAGAGACATGTCTTATTTTTTCTAGCATATTTAATATTGCTCTTTAAAAAAAATTATCTGATTAATTGATTAATCGATGACATTTTCAATAGAATACTCGATTACTAAAATATTCGATAGCTGCAGCCCTAGTAAAAATAATCGTTAGTTGCAGCCCTACTAGGTAGTGCAGCTCATCCAGGATGGCACATCAGTGCGAGCTATGGCAAGAAGGTTTGCTGTGTCTGTCAGCACAGTGTCCAGAGCATGGACATCAAAGTTGGATCAGCCTGTAGTGTGTTTTTCCACTTCAATTTTGAGTGCGACTCCAAATCCAGACCTTTATGGGTTCATGACTTTGATTTCCATTGATCACAAGTAGGAGCTAAACTCTGCCCACACCGACACCGGCCCTCCAGGACTGAACTTGGTGACCCCTGGTTTATGGCATATATAAGAAATCTCTAGCATTACTTCTGATCATGGCTTGTCTTAAAATATGAAGAAAGTTTGATGTTTGCCGTAGGAGATGTGAGGACAATGCAGGACAATGTGAAAAATCTTATCTTGATCGTAAGGGCCATTAATCGGCTGTCTGTGAACATGTCAAACTAACGATCAAAGTCTACAGATTTTGGACTAAGATTATAGGAATATTTTAAAATTTGTTTTAGATGACCGAATCATTGTTAAAAATTGCAAAGTGTGAGCAAGGCTTTAGGGGAACACTGCCACTAACACACACTTAAACGTGAGGCAGGCAGCTCACTATCCTCTACATACCTGTACAACTTAGAACAAATGTTATGCAATAATAAAGAGGTCATTAGATGACCCTTTTCCTTAAGTTGATATGATCAAGCAAACTCAAGGAATGGTTTTATAAATCGTCATACTGCACCGCCATACTATTCAAAGTAACCTGAGAAAAGTCCATTTATAAAAATAATGTTTCTTAAGCAGCAAAATACACAACAAAAATATAAACGCAACACCTTTGTTTCTGCTCCGATTTTTCATGAGATGGACTTAAAGATCTAAAATTC
>JAUYWG010000060.1:13920517-13930974 GCA_034779775.1 Enteromius afrohamiltoni | reverse complement strand
ATATTAAAACACATTTCCCCCAGTTTCACAGACAAGGCTTAAGCTAGTCCCAGTCTATGTTGCATGTTTGAGCTGTCTCAGATGAAAATATCTTGCTATTGCTTATATCTTAAAACATGTCAGTGTCATTGTTCTGTGTTAAGATGCACATCTGTAATATTTTCTTTTAAGGCATTTTTTGTAAAAGTTGCTTATATATCTTAATTAAACTAATGCTTAGTCCTGGCTTAAGCTGAGCCGCATTTGTGAAACCGGGCCATTAGGGTTTATAAAGAACCAAAAGTGAGTTTTAGTTTAAAAACATTTATTTAAACACTGGCCAAAATAAACACAGATTAAAAAAAAATAAGTCCCTGTGGTACTAAAACAAATGTTAAATTAAAGTGGTTTACAACTTTTTACACTTTTAGTAAATAATAGGTGTATCAAATATTCTTGTACTTATTTCAGAGATGCACTCAACTTTAGTTTCCATTTATGTGCTTTTTTAAATTTAAAAATCACGCGTGTATTCGCATATACAGTGCTACAGTACTTCAAAGCAGCATTTCCTACGGTCCTAAAGTGAGTCAGCACCACAGGTCTTAGGTGGCTTCATAATCAAATACACCTGATTCATCTCAGCTCATTTGCAGAGACTCATGTCCTGAAATGGATAGCTCGGCTAACGGGTGCAGTATTTCACACTTTAACACTGAACATAGGGCTCCTTTCCAGTTTATTAGAACTATAATGCATTGGATTTTTGTGATTATCGTCGTTTTGATTACAGAGACAATCTCTGCATTTGATTACAAAAAAAAAAAAGTTTAATCCTGTCGTTATACATTACCATCGCTCGGTTCTCCTATTTGATAATGTTCAGTGCTTTGCTACAAGCTGTATTGTTAAAAGCGCTATAATAAAAGTACTTGAAAAGCACAAATGATGCACCTCCAGAACTACTGAGAAGAGTATGCATCTCATAAATATCTCCTAACACCTACATGCAAGCATGCAGAGGACAAATAAACAGAAGGAGCCTGACCATCAGACTTCCACTGACCATCATAACAAAAATACTGATAAAACTCTGGTAATTAAAGTGATATTCCTTGACAGTGTGAATTATTATTTGACCAGACGCGCAAAAACATGTGGACTACCCCCCACCCCAAAAAAAAAAATAATAATAAAATAAAAATCGACTAGTCTAAATTAACCATTCACAGCCCCCGAGGTCAGAGGTCACTGGCGAATCAGCAAGTGGAAACGGGAACGCATTTAAACGCCAACTAAACTATTGTAATAAAAATTAAAATGTCAAACAAACACACATACAGACATGAAAACATAAACTACTTCACTCTAAACACAGTTAACTTTAGACTAACGTTGTGTAACGTTAAGTTACACCGGATGATGTTTTTAAGACGTTCTTATCTTAAACTGTGAACTTTTTTCGCAAACGCTTTCTACAGAAACAGCGCGCTCACTCAATGAAGAAATATAGAAAAACCCTAGACATCACGAACATTAATTGTTATACAAGTTCGTACAAAGAGATGTAACTTAAAGTGCGAAATGCGCGCCGTTTCTTCATTCAGCGCCAAAATAAACACAGCATATCTACACAGCCAAAAAAAAAGAGTGAAATAAAGCGCATTTCTTACCTTAATTCGGTTTATAAATTAATGGCGTATGCTGATTGTGCGCGCTCACGCGTTAAGGGGGGCGATGGCGGGAAACGGCGGTTCTAAATAAACTGGCATGTGATTGAGCCAATCACGGAGCTCGGTGGCGAGGCTGTCGCTCGCGATTGAACAGGTTGGTGATTGAGAGGTCGGGGGCACGCGAGGGCGAGGGACTTTTGGGAAACGCAGGTGCTGCGGATCAAGGTGTGATAAGGGCGAGCTGCACACTGCGTACTAATGGGAGTAGCCACTATATGAGTGCACACTATACCAGACAGTCTCGCGCACTCTCTGTGAGCGTTTTTTATGAAGATGGCTTTTAATCAGGGTCGGATGTTAACAAAACAAAATATTGCGAAATTAAACTAGATCTATTACTATTATTGCTTCAATTAGCCTACATCTCGAACAGATAAGCGTCAAGTAACATCTTCTCAAAGCAAAATAAATTACACCTAAGCAATAGGAAACAAACAAAGAAAATACAGAAATGTAAATAAGAATTAAAAATTCTAGAAAAGACAAATATAAATGCCTCTTGCTGAGAATATAATCATTTACTAATGTTGCAGGATGAAATTCCAATAAATAAACTACAAGTGTACAAGTAAAAATAATGAAAAATATCCCCGGTGATGCAGGGGTGCACATATATTTTTTTTGTCTGGCTGGACATTTATAGAGAATTGACCTCATGCTACCTCCATCAACTTAACCTGTCCGTAAATAGTTGTTAAGCTCCATTTCTATGGACCCTCTCTCTGCCAGGGTTAATCAACTGAGACGATTCTTCTGTTTCTTACTGGGACGTTGCAGCAGCTTCAGCTCATAATGAGATTCGCTCTGCAGACTTTGTTTATCTTCAAGACTCTTCATCCCTGGTGCAACTTTGACCTTCATGCAGTCCAATCTTTCTATGTTTAAATATGTGGTTTAAAAGTGGGTCAAGAGGAGAAGCTCAGTTGTCAAGATCATCTATATCTCAGTGTCGTCGTCAAAACGCTCTATGAACTCCAAAAGAACTCGATTCTGTGTTTACAGATTTAAGAACATCCTTTTCCTGTGGTGTTAGAGCCAAATGTCTGGTCTTTTTGTGAGCTTACAAGAACTGAGAGTCCTATATTGTTGGTGTCTCAGTGATGAGCTTATGAGCAGGCAAGCCAAGCCATGCCTGTGCCTGTTCAAATTGTCTTTTCTGAGTATTTGAGATGGGACTCACAAAACACTGCATGTTCAACTTTGTACACTCACACACACTCTCTGTTAATCTAGATTGAAAAGAGAGAAAGATGTGTATGTATCAAGAGAAAAGCAGACAAGTTGCATAGATTTAAAAAAAAATGTTTCCTTCTCTGACCTCTGATCTTGTGGATGTTAAGCACACACACACACACACATATAGAGTTCAGCTTGTCCACAAATCGTAAGGTATCAAGTATGAAACATTGCAAAGCTCCTCTTCAGTTTTTCCTCTGCTTTCTCCATAAATCGCAGCAACTCAGCTTTAATGAAGTGCTTGCGGTTCGGTATCACTTACCTCA
Source organism: Enteromius afrohamiltoni (assembly GCA_034779775.1). Classification (NCBI taxonomy): domain Eukaryota; kingdom Metazoa; phylum Chordata; class Actinopteri; order Cypriniformes; family Cyprinidae; genus Enteromius; species Enteromius afrohamiltoni. The sequence goes on along the minus strand of JAUYWG010000060.1, from coordinate 13,927,760 downwards.
GATCAAGTGTTTTGATCAAGTCTCAATACCCCTTCTTCTCCTGTTATTTCTTTTTAATGAGCTTTGCACATGTCATCGCCCAACTAGTACGATTCTGAGGCGCTCGTGTTGGCTTGCTTAAAACAAAAGAGCCCATCTTTCGGTTTTCAACTCTGCCAATCTCAATCGGTTATAGTCGCAGTCACTTATTCACACGCCACAGTATAGAAAACCTGTTATCTGCTATATAGATTAGCTGTATTAAATTTCTAAGTGAAATCAGGTCTGATGCGGTTTAAAGAAACTTCCTAGTAGCTTTTTAATAAGAAAGAAGTGAACAATTTCCTATTTTTCAACTGTATGAATATTTTTGTTAATTATTCATACTCATACATCTCCAGTGATTGTTTTCAACTGTTTTGATCTACTAATTTACTAACATCAGCCTCACAATGCCTTACCAATTAGCAGTATTTTTCATCTGGAGGCAGGAGATGAGTTGAAAAATTATAATATACAAATATCAAATAGTCGTATAATTGTACAATCATTGAAACTAAAGGCAAAACTAGATCCTTTTGTAATTATAAATAAATAAACACTGTTATGGCAGTTTTACACTAAGTGTAAGTTGCACATCATGCTAACAGAACCTACTTACTCATCTGCATTGCTCATCATTAAATATAGCTAATATTTATTACAATATACTTTTTTTCTGCTTAGTTTAATAATTAATGCAATACACAAAATATACATATTTTGACATTTTGAAATAAAATTCTAATATGTTTGAAAAGTGATGCAACAGTGGCGCACACAAGACCCCTTTGTTTACACGCGTAGCAATTCCTTCCGCGAGGGAAATTAGATCTGGACACTCGAGTTGATCGTTTAACGAAGAACAAAATCACGCAAACCTGCTCGTTTACTTTAAACATTTCACGAAAACTCGCAACAGATGTAAACGATGGAGAGACAGACAGAGAAGCTAAGGAAACACGAGCGCGATCCAGCGGAGGGATATCGGAGTGCACAGCGGCGCAGCTGCGCAGAGCCACTGGTCAGATAATAAATGCTGTAGTGTTGACATAATTCATTTTTCTTAAAATTATCACGCGTATCGCCACTATGCCGGGAATGATGGACAAAGGCTCGGAATATCTGGGCAAAGGTCGCTCAAATGGGACGAAAAGCCCGTCTAACGCCTCGAATGGACATTTTTCGGACGAGAGCGGCAGCGACGACGAGCACGGTATAGCCTCGAACACCCCTGCGGAGGTTGTTTATGTATTTTAATGAAAAACGAATCGCTCAATAAGTGCGAAACTTCACACGCTATTCTTGTTTTCAGATGTGGGCATGCGTGTGGGCTCAGATTATCAAGCAAATATCCCAGAGTTTGATCCAGGTAGGGGGAAAGCACTGCATTCCGCCTTTAAGAACCTGAATGACTGACTGTGGTAGCCTCGGTACACCTATCGCGCCTAACAATTTGCGTATAAATCGATATTCTAAGCTTGCATTCAACTATTTGGGGTGTCGAATTGACAACGTTATTATTTTAAATCCGTTTTCAGTGTTAGGGTGGGATTATGTACTCGTGAAATGCGTTTTGTGAAAGGATGTTAGCTTTCTCGATTAGCCACTCATCAGCTAATATATACCCAGTAACTTTGACATGATTAAATGAGAGTCACGGTTTAATCTGGGGTTTTGTTCGTTTATAAGTCGGCTATTTAAACAGGGGAATTTTAAAATAACTTCTCTAAGCCGAAAAAATAGCAGTTTTCTTTAAATTCAAGTCAATGAATAACTGCCTTTAACCAAAAATGTAGTGTTTACTAATGTCCTTCTGCATTATTAACGCACTGTTTTTCTATTTAATACTGTTAAGCTGCTTGGACACAATCTATTTTGTTAAGGGCTATATGAATAAAGGTGACTTGTCTTGACTATTCAGGATTGATGTGAAAATGCCTTTAAATTACTATTTAATGTAATAAGAATAACTGTGTACAAAATGTGATTTAACCCTCAAATAACTGCTAATAACACTAAGTTATTATTTTTTACATTTAAACATTTTTGTATTACCAATATTTATATCTTATCAAATTTAAAAGTTTTTTCCCCCTCACGTTTAATGCATGCTCTCTGTATTGTCATTTTTAGGCTCCACAAAATACAGTGATAAAGACAATGGTGGCATGTTGGTTTGGTCTCCATATCACACAATAGTTGACTCTAAATGTAAGTATTTACCCCTTTTTTTTTGGGGGGGGGGGGGTTGTTTTGCACTGTGACAACGTCATGTGCACTATTATTATTATTTTAATTTTTTTTCAGTGGATGAGTATATTGCAATTGCAAAAGAAAAGCATGGATACAATGTTGAGCAGGTGAGTTGAGAAAACGCAGTCCTCTAAGATATATATTGCTGTCAGTGTTAATCAATGTATGGACATCTTCTGCGTTTCACAGGCTCTCGGCATGCTCTTTTGGCACAAACACAACATTGAGAAGTCCCTCGCTGATTTGCCAAACTTCACTCCCTTTCCCGATGAGTGGACGGTAGAGGACAAGGTGTTGTTTGAGCAAGCGTTCAGTTTTCATGGGAAGAGCTTTCATCGGATCCAGCAAATGGTGAGTCATCACTGCTAGTATTACTGAGGTAACAATGACATGTCTTCAGACTGAGAGGCTTGATCTCATTAGAAATGAGTCTAGGTCACATTTAATTCCCAAACCAGAAAGAGAAAGGAGAAATAACAATTTGTATAAAGAAAACAAAAATGTTTAAGGTTGTAATTGTGATTAATACCATCCAAAATAAATATTGTTTGCATAATATATGTTATATTATATATAAAAACTAAAAGTTTTTGTTTACGTAATATATGCATGTGTGATATGTATCTTGAAGGTCAAATTCCCAGAATTGAAACTTTGAAGCATGTGAAATATGAAACTTCTTTGCTTGAGCTTGCATTTCTGCTCTCCTGCGTTAACATGCGTATGAATCGAAGAACAAAAGGTGTAGTGTGCCTGCATCTTTATTCCAGTGTTTAGTGTCACATGATCCGTCAGAAATCATTCTAATATGCTGGTTTGTAAAAAATATTTGCTGTGCTTTTAAATAGGGCTGCGCGATTTGGGAAAATGGCACATTGCGATTGTTAAGGTCAAAATTGCGATTTGCGATACGATATATAAGTGGTTTGACACGGCTTGCTTGTTGTGAAGGAAAATGCACACACAGATTACTAATAATGCTGAAATCTGTGTTTCTCAACTGAGATACAGTATACAGTGCAATCTAGCAACAACAAATTAAAACTAAATTGTACAAAATTAAATAACAGTAACATCTTTTCATTACTAAATTAAATTACATTAAAAAGTCAAAAGCAGAAGCGCGTAGCAGGTGCAGAGTAATGACTGTTCTTGACTGAATTTGACACATGGCACACAGTGTTCGGAGAAGAACGCTGGAAAATACAACAGAAAGATGCTTGTCTACAGCCTGCTGCAGTACAAGCTGGCAGAATGAAAGCACAATTTGCGCGCACTGATCATGCTCTGCATACGCGCCATTTCCGTGCAGTGTTGAACGCGCCGCTTAACTCGTGCTGAAGGATATCTAATTGCGTCTTTGCATTGACTTAACATGTAAATCACTTGCGCTTAACGCTTCATTCGCGTCTGGTGTGAACACATAAATGAATGTCTTGTTACGTTCACAAATGCATTTGTTTATTTAATATAATCGCAACATTTGCTGTAATGTAAACCTGACATCGCAATTGCAGTATGATTTATTGTGCAGCACTACTTTTAAACATTAATTGTTTACCATTTTTTTATGCGCTACACCCTGTTGAAATCATCAGATACATCACAACCATCATTATTTCGTTTTATATCTCTAATTATTTAATGTAATAATCTGCTGTAGTTGCCGGACAAATCTATATCCAGTCTTGTGAAGTACTACTACTCATGGAAAAAAACACGATCCCGGACGAGTCTAATGGACCGACAAGCTCGAAAGCTGGCAAACCGGAATAATCAAGATGAAAGGTCTCTTTATCTCTTATTTGATCTTTGAGCTCATTTATAAATGGATCCAAGTTTTTAGTTTTTCTGTTCTTTTTATTTTTGCTTTCAACTTAATAGTGAGGAAGAGATGGAAGACGCCAACCCCATTGAGGCCAATGACAGTGATTATGACCCTACAAAAGAGGTTAAAAAGGAGGTAATGTGTTTTTTGTAATAATAAAAATACATTCAGGTATGTTCAAGCGGAAACAGACAAAACATAAAGGAAGACAGACAGTGTCTCAGCGATTTGTTTTTGCCCTGACAGAGCCATGCAGAACCTCAGACACTGAGCTCCAAGATCGGGCTGGGACGCAGAGACCACCAGACCCTGCAGCACCGCCACCACAGCCAGCGCTCCAAGTGCCGCCCGCCCAAAGGCATGTACCTCACACAGGAGGATGTGGTGGCCGTCTCCTGCAGCTCCAGTGCCGCAAACTCTGTCTTGCGTCAACTCGACATGGAGTTGGTGTCTCTGAAACGACAGGTACAGTCAGAAATCACCAGAAGGTTAAAAATAAAAATAAATCAGTCTAAGCCTTTTGAAGATCTTTTTTTAAATATTCTTAATTAGAGATGCTCAGTTTAACAGACAGTAATTGGCCTAATGCAGATACAAAATGTTTACAAAAATTATAAACCGAGCTAGGCTGGCTGTTTTTAGTTCCCTTCACTTTACAATAAATCCTTTCAGTTCAACAGCATTCAGAAAAAAAACTAGAATGGAAAATACTAGCTATATAAACATCAGGCCAAAAGTAATTCATTTAGGCTAAAGCTGAACTGATTTTCTTTTTTTTTCTTTTTTTTGATATAGCAGTATGTTTTTTCCCATTTGTTTGGCTGCTTGTTTTTTTTATGATAATGAACAGGCTGCATGTTTAAGAGCATACATCACCGCACAGATAATCAAAACTGTAAGAGATTTGCTTTTATTTGTGTACATTACCAATAAAAATAATCGCTATCGATTAGTTGGGCTGCTCACGTTACTGAGGAGAGTGACCACAAGATGCAAATACACACAGATACACAGCCTCTCGCGCAATGGAGGTTACAGACGCGTCTGCAGGAAAAAGCGTGCGCCCCAACAGGTATGGGAGCAATTTACATTCGGGTAACCTGCACGCTATGCAAGATAGAGCTTTTATGGCATGGCAGTACCACAGTCATGCGCGAACACTTACAAAGTTAAATTGCATATGAGACACTATGCAATTAAATGATAAATAAATTATTAGTTTAAGTGATTTTGTTTAAACTGTTTGCTAACTAAGACGTCTATAGTTCTTACAATAAACTTGAGCAAAGTTTTCAATATGTGTATATGGAAAAATAGCAGAGCCCTGCCCCTTCTCACAAGTAAAACTACATTTTGCCAGGAAGCAGAGGGCTTGCATGCGGATGCTAGATCGAATAGGTTAAGATTTGAGATCAAAGACAAATTTCGGAAAGAATTCCAACAATAAAGTGTATTTGGATTTAAAAACTCATCTTAAAGCTAACAAATGCCTCTAGTTTTATTCATTTAATATACTCCTGTGTGTTGTGTTTTTGTGCATTTTATTTTTGCATGTGGTGAGTGTGACACACGAAACACATCAACTACACAATATTATGGTCAAATTTGTTACTTTGTTACTTCGCTGGTTTTCAGAGAATGCAAATAATAGTACATTTGTGACTATTAGCTTTTTGCATTTCTACAGTTTTTAAAGTCCACTACAAAGTTAACTTCAAAACAGATTTGCTAGTTAACAAACGTTATTTTTACACTGTATATCATTTTATTATACAAAATTACATTATTATAGTGGTTTATATCTTAGCAACTAAATATGCCAGTGTTATTATTTATTATTTATTAGTTTTATATAGTTATAAGCAAAACATCAAATTAAGGAAGCGTTTAATTTTTTTGGCTGATTATCAAAATAATCGTTAGTTGCAGCCCTACTTTTATGTCGTTTTATGCTGTCTTCTGTTAATGCAACTTAATGCTATTTGAAGCACATTAGCCGTCCAGTAATCACAAAAGGCTTTGCTACTTTTTAGTAAACAAATGTCTGATGTAAAGGCTCGTTCAGTGTTTCAAACCGTGGAAAATGTGTAAAGCTTGTAAACAGCAATGTAATACAATTAGCTTAGAACGGCAGTCAAGATCTGTGTATCATTTTATCAAGTTGGCTTTACTGACAACTTTTGCAGGTTCTGTTGCAGCAGATGTTCTGTTGTTTTCTTATTGTTCTTCCTTCCTCACAAATTTACCTGGTTTTCTAGGTTCAAAATGCCAAGCAGTTAAACAGTGGACTTAAACACAAGATTGAAGATGGAATTGATGAATTCAGACTGCCAGAGGTGATTCATTTCTGCTTGAGCATTCTTTGTGAACTTTTTTTTTTTTTTTTTTTGTTCTCCGCATAGCATCATTTTAAATTTTACGTTTTGTTCCAGTGCACCCAAAAAATTAATGCACGCTGGACAACAGATGAGCAGCTTTTGGCAGTACAAGGTAAGTGAATCAGAAAGAGCTTTGTTGCCAAGTATGTTTGCGCATGCAAGAAATTTGTTTTGGTGTCACAGCTTCCAGTACACAGAGACAACGACGACTTTATTTAAATGTATTATTGTTTTTTATGTACAGGTGTGCTATGGATAAAATAGAAATGCTATAAATTAATACTTTGAAATGATAATAAGATGAAGGATGCACTATATGTAGGGTGATAAAATAAACATCAGGTTATTGTACAAATTTTTATTGCACAGTGGGCGAACCATTAACCGTTTATGAGGTAGATTGCCTGGGGAAAGAAACTGTCGTGGTATCTGGTGCTCTGGATGTGTACAGTTTTTGAAGGGTGGGCAGGGGTTCACCAACAATCCTTTCAGCAGATCGAACAGTCCTCTGTAGTCTTCTGGTGTCTGATTTTATAGCTGAACCATACCAAAGATTTATAGAAGTTCAGTGGACGGACTGAGTAGAACTGTTTCAGCTGCTTCTGTGGCAGGTTGAATTTCCTCAAAGGAAGTACAGCCCCTGCTGAGACTTTTTGTCAATGGAGTGGTTAATATAACAAATGCTATCACCCTTTCTAGCCTGCACCTATCTAAACATTGCCTATTTTACGGTATAATGAGCACTTCCTAAGTTGTTGTTCGC
>JAUYWG010000060.1:13899637-13920417 GCA_034779775.1 Enteromius afrohamiltoni | reverse complement strand
AATCGCTGCTGTTTTCCCCACATGTAAGTCGCTTTGGATAAAAGCGTCTGCTAAATGAATAAATGTAAATGTAAATGCTATCATAATATTATAAATGGTTTTCTACCTGTACCTGTTTTTACATAGAATTTTGCTTCATTTAACTAGGGGTACGAAAATATGGGAAGGACTTCCAGGCTATTGCTGATGTGATCGGGAATAAAACAGTGGGGCAGGTGAAGAACTTCTTTGTGAACTATCGGCGGCGCTTTAACTTGGATGAGGTGCTTCAGGAATGGGAGGCGGAGCAGGGAACTCACACTCCCAACGGAGATGGTGCTAACTCTGGAGAGGATGGAAAGAACAGCAACATCTCCTCAGGAAAGAGCACCGATGAAGAAGAGGAAGAGGTAAAGGCTTCAAAATCAAACAAAAGAGTTATAATTATTTTTTTCCTTTATTAAATCTTCAGACAAAATCTCGAGGGGGGAAAAAAAAAGCACTTGTGAGCGTCACATTTGATACATCACTCTCTTATTGTAGAAATTAGGTGTTTGTTTTCTCTGTGTTCTCACCAGGTCATACTATTTCAATTTGTAGGTCAAAGCTGAATAAACGTATGCGATTTGTTGCATTGCTTCTGCTGATATCTACAGTACTGTGCAAAAGTCTTAGGGCACTAGTATTTTCACCAACAAAAAGGTTTTAAGTCGGTTATTTCTGTCTTTTTTCGGTAGCAAATAATCGGTTCACGTTTCCAAACATTATTAATCATAATAATGCCGTGATTATTATTGTCTGCACAAGGAGTCTGACAACAGCCAGTGCTCCACACAGCATCTTGGAGACGTTGCCACAGTTCTTCTGGATTTAGTCTCTCTCAGTTTGTTCTGTTACTTCCTGTCATTCCAGACAGACTGGATGATGATCAGATCAGAGCACTGGCTGCTGTCAGACTCCTAGTGCAGACAATGATCTCACTGCATTATTCCAATTAATGACAAAAATAATGTTTTTAAATGGAAACTGGGGGGGAACATATAACGCAATGCAATACAATGATGATGAGAGATAAATGGATGTTTCTCAAAAGCCTGTTGTCTCGTATTTAATTAATTTAACATGGACATGGATAATCAAGTAAACCTAAGTTTGAATAGTACCAATGTACAAGTTTTTCTTTTGTGCTTTCTTAATGTGAAATGTTAATGAAGACGCGTACAATCTCCTAATGGTGCATGTTTCTGCAATTATGGTTCACGTGGTAAAAAATATGGCAAGTTTTCATTTCTTACAAAAATATCCCTAGTTTCACAGGCAAGGCCTAAGCTAAGTCCTAGACTTAAATGTAAATAAGGAGGCTGTTCCATAAAACAAGGGACCGGTTGCATTAAAGGTTAAGACTAGTCTTAAAAGTTAGTCAGCTATTTTTTTCTTTAAAACTCGCAGTTTTTTAAAATTCAATTATGTAAATATGTATATTAGTCTAAGGTAAATACAAAATATATATTTTACTCTTATTGCTATATTACTCTTGGCTAACTGCTGCTTGGTCAGACTAGCTCTTAAGACACTGTCTTAACAAGAAGGCTAAGTTTATGCAACTGGCCCAAGATTAGAGTACAAGCCAGGCTTCTTTTTGTTAGTCAGGCTTATTGTCAGTAGATTTGTTACAAAACAAGTCAGACTAGCTGAAATAAACCTGGCTTATTTTGTAAAATTTTGTACCTGCTCTTATTTTAAACCTAGTCAGCTGATCATAAATCTTGCTAAATCATGCTTTTTTTTTTCTAAGGCATGTTTCTAAATAAAAAAAAAAAACAAACTTAAATATCCTAATTGAACTATGGCCTAATCCTGGCTTAGACTAAGCCCTGTCTGTGAAACCGGGCCAGTCAGTCAGTTTGAATCCCTTTCTTTCCGCCACAGTTGTTTGGCTAACCTCTTTAAACCCCTAGCTCTGCCTCTTACAAAGTAATAAAAAAAATGAATCTAGCGTTAAGTTGTCTTCATCTTTCTTTCTCAATCAGGGTCAGGTGACTCCAGCCTCAGGGCCATCTCCTGTAGCCATGTCAGCGTCTCTAACAACAGCGAGCAGCTCCACCTCTCTCAACCAGCCTCCACCTCTTCTTCGCCCATCTCTTCCTGCCACCCCAGCACTACACCGTCAGCCGCCTCCCCTGCAGCAGCAAGCCCGCTTCCTTCAGCCCCGTCCTGCCCTGAACCAGCCTCCGCCGCTCATCCGGCCCTCCAACCCCCTGCCTCCACGCCTTAACCCCCGACCCTCAGCCCCAGCCCCCAGCACAGCTTCAGCCGCGCCGGGCCAGCAGCCGCCCACTCTGGTGGGCATCCAGTCCGAGACGCCCTCCTCCTCTCTACACTGATGTGTTTTATATTTGTGACAATGCTGATGAAGGTTAGAATTGGTTAGCAGTTCTCATTGTGAATACTAGGAAAAAAATATGATTGTTTTAAACTGTATATATTAGTTACGTAACTTTTCTATTTATTTTAATTTGATTTTTATTTTAGGTTTTGTAATCATGTTGTAACGTTGTACTTCAAAGCAATAGTTCACCCAAACATGAAAATTGCCCAATGATTTACTCACCCTCAGGCCATCATAGGTGTATGTGACTGTCTTTGTTCAGATGAGTACAATTTGAGTTGTCTAAATATTATCCTGGCTCTTCCAAGTTTTATAACGGCAGTGAATGGCTGTTGAGACTATGAAGCCCAATGCATTCATCCATCATAAAAAGTGCATAAAATGTGTGCATTAAAAAAAACAAAAACAACCAAGTTTTGTTGGAAAGGAAAACCTGTATCAAAATCCTTTTTCAAATCATTTTCCTTAACAAATCCTCATTTTGTTCTTGTAATTCCTTCCTCACTTCTCTCTTGTAAATGCGTGTGTCACCGCTAACGTTACAGTTTATAAAGTTTTCAATGCTTCTTTTGTGCACAAATGCGTTGATTCGCTTCAGAAGGACTTTATTTACCCGGCAGAGCCACATAAAGCACTTTTTTATGATGGATCATTGAACTTAAAGAAGAGGCAGACCTCGGATTGTATTAAACTGAAAGAAGGTGGTAATATACACCTAGGATTAAATCACTGGGTAATTTGTGTAAACCGAGTGAGCTATCGCTTTAAGTTTTGAAACTGTTGTGTTCTATTTCTGCACTTTTTCTGGTTCTTTAGTATCTATGATGTAACGGCAAACCTCTTTAAAAGGGTTTTGCTTGTTGTTCATTGTGTCCGTGGTTGATTTCTACGTTGTGTCACTTTGTGTTTTAATATTTGGTGCTACAGACTGACAGAAAAATCACCAGTCCAAATTCTCTTGCCATCAAAGTGCTCTTAACAAGATAGAATAATCTCACTTACTTGCTAAGGAGAATCATAGAAAATTCCTACTCACACCTTCAGTCTCTTTTGAATATAAAACACTTTTCGACCTCATCTGTTGATCAGCATTTAATCAGGTTTGTTCATAAAACTGTGTGACCTGCAGAAAAGTGTAAATGGTCCACACTTCCTACCAGACGTTAAGCTGTTGATCTGAGTTGTTTTGTTAGTGGTGTGCTGTTTAATCAGAGTATGCATGTAGCGTTACCCTTCTTCTATCCCATAAAAAGTGCAGGATACTGAACTAATCAGATCATGCTTACATGCACATCCTTTCCCAATTAAGGTCTATATTCTGGTTAAACCTTTGTTCTGAAAAGATGTTTACATAATCCAAGGCTCTGAGTAATACTGTACACATGTAACAAGCATTATCAGAATAAACTAATGTACATTCTTTCCCCTTTATTCACTTCTGGACATAATAGTGACGCTCAAGCAGCAAAATTTGATTGTTGTTAATATTACACAAGAGCTGAAATTTGTATCATGGGATACCTTTTAATGGTACTTCTGTTTTTTGTAGAATGTCAAGATAATTTTATTTTCTTCTTTCATGAATAGATTGACTTCTCACAGATGTGTAATCCAGAATCACACGGTCTTGTTCGTATCTTTAAAAACTGAAATCTTCATCTGGTTATGGACATTTACATAATCAGAATATGACCAATCTTTGAATAATGCTGGAATATTCTTGTGCATGCGGACAGTCACTGTGTCAACGTTTCGCTTGTGTACGAATTTAACCATAATTTATTTAGTTTTCTTCTTTTTATTTTTTATATATCTGCTCCTTGCACTTACAAAATAATTCTAATGATTATTTCAGCAGGAAAAGTGCTGTTTCTACTGTATACATTGAAAAGTGCTTAATTTTTTGACGATATTAAGCTAGTTTCCTTATTTTAAAATCTGAGTTATGTTTTTTTTTGTTTTTATGCAACCTAATTGCAATTAATTTTAAAGAACGGGTTGTAGGCAGCTCAGAGTGTGGTGGCATTATATGTAAAATAACGAAACGTCTCTTCTCTAAAGTTGTGCCTAAAGCATGTTCATATGTGAAGTGTCATGTGCTCGTCATATGAAAACATTAAAACACGTTTGAACACAGAGATTAATTTCTGCAATGTTTGTTAACCGTTTTCTTTCCTATTTTAGTTTAAACATGCAATAAAGTGTGTCTCGGCTATTTATGGCATATTCAATTCAGTTTCTCTTTCTCGTTTTTAGAAACTTCCTGCAGCGCACTTTCCTTTCAAACCATACTATAGCCAAGGCTTCCTTTATGAATATTCATGAGCTCGTTGAGTCGCTGCTACTTTGTGACGTTACCTAATTAATATTCATGAGTCGAGGCCTTCGCCGTAGTAGGATTGGTCATTCCGTTTTCCGTTCGAGTTAATGTCGTGGCAGCGCGCCCAAAGTAAGAGTGACGTACTGCGTGCATCGGCACTGCGCGCTGAGACGCGTAGCTGTCAAATATTAAATATCAGGATTAACTTGTATCCGTTGAACCTGAGCCACATCAGTCAAAATGAGCTATTAACACCATCAGCCCTCAGGTATGTCAACCCATGCATTTTGAAATAAATACTGCGAATTCTATAGCGGAAAGTGTAAAGCGAAAGTAAATGTTTAAATAAGGAATAGATGGTTAAATGAGTTGCTGGCTGTGTTTTGACGAGGCTTGGCTCGTGTTTCTTTATAAAGGAGGGAATAGTAAACTGCTTTATAAGAGTTTAGATTCACAGTGTCATGTTGTTGCACTGGGGATTCCCCATATGTTTTCTCTCTCTCACACACACACACACACACACACAGGAACAACCCGCAGTGTGCTTAATAATTACAACTAGTTTACTGGTATATTATTTGGTCATTATAACATCATGATCATTTATGAACTATGCAATGATAGATTAAAGTCTCCGTTGTTATCACTGTGTTCTGTTTTGTTGTGCGCATGAGTAGGGAAGATGTTAAATGTCAACCGTACTAACAGTTCGTTATTAAAAAGGTTACAGAATGGATATTTATTCACCTTTCTACACCTTTTTGCAAAACTGAAAGTCAATTTAAAGTGTATCCGTCCACCCTGTTAACCCTCAATACTATGCTCCAGGGTAGCATACAGGTTTGTTGAAATGAATTGATGTTCGATTGCACAGGGCATTTATTAACTGAACATATGGATTTATTTTTTAGGTTTACGAGACTATTCAAACTTTTTATTTTATATATATTTTTAATTTTGCATAATGGTTACGTCCTTAATTGCTCGCAAGAAAATGAACAGGATAGAAATAAAAGGTTACAAAAAAACCACAAATGGTGAAATGCTTAACTGCGACAAAACAAAAGGAATTAAAAATGTGATCAAATGACTGCTGTATGAGCTCAATAGGAAAGGGAACTGGCTTTAGTTCATGTGATGTTATAAAAGATTTAACAGGATGGAACTTGATACCGAGGACAAGGAAGAGTACAAATTTACAATAGAAAACATGTTTGGTTTGAAACATTTTGAACACAGAAAGAATTAAAAAAAGTATAATTACATTATTAAATAATTATTATTACATAATTATATCATTATTATTAAATAACGTTTGCCCTCCAAAACTATTTAAAATTTCACTCTTAAATTTAATCTTGAAACTTTTAAATCATAAATTATTATAATATAATATTAATTTTATATCATATTGAATATAATTATTAACATGCTTTTATATAAGGCTGAAAACGTGTGTTTGTGTATTTTGTTAACTGTCTAAAACCTGGTTATTTGCACTGTAACTTATAATAGCCTATATTTACAAATGTGAATGCAAGTAAATATGCATTAAAATATAGTGACCCTGGATGACAAAACCAGTGTCAATTTTATGAGATATGAGATTTATACATCATCTAAATGAAGCTTTCCGTTGATGCATGGTTTGTTAGGATAGAACAATATTTGACCGAGATATTACTATTTGAAAATCTGGAATCTGGGGATGCAAAAATCTAAATGCTGAGAAAATCAAAGTTGTCCAAATGAAGTTCTTAGCAATGCATACTAACCAAAAATATATATTTTTAATATATTTACAATAGGAATATCTTCATGGAACATGATCTTTACTTAATACTGTAATTACTGTATCATTTTGACCCATACAATGTATTTTTGGCTATTGCTACAAATATACTTGTGCTATCAATGACTTATACTTAAGAATTATATAAATGCTTAATTTAGCCCTTATTGCTTCTTTATAATATTTGTTCCATGTATTATTCGGGGACTGATAAGTACAGTACTTCAATGATGCTAAAAACAAAAGAGGAACATGAAACAGAATTTCATTTGACAATGCAGTTTTCAGATGATTTACATATCTGTCGCTGTGTCAGCTTTTTCATTTCAATCTCATTTCCATTCATTTCCCCAGGTTTCCATGGCAGCAGAGGAGAACGAGTGTCCCGGCTTGTCCCGGCAGAACTCTGAGCTTATGAGGTCATGGGAGCTGGAATCCATTCTGACCAATCGCACGCTGCGCTTCGTGCTCCGCCTAGAGCAGCAGTTCATTTGCCCGTCCTGCGGTGGAATGGTCCTGAACCCTCACCAGACAGGCTGCGGGCACATCTTCTGTGCTCAGTGCGTGAGGGCTTACATGTAAGTAAAACGCATCAGTTAAATCAATTAAACAAGTTGTTGCATGCATCTAAAATGATTAAGCAATGTCTCTTCTACTTTTCAGTGAAAATGGGGGAAGTTCGAAATGTCCCTTAGACAGCATTCCTATAAAACCAGATGAGGTGAGAATATTAACATTTTAAATGCATATCCGTGTACACTTATTGCTTTGTGTTAATTTTTAATAACTATTCCAATGCTTCCAGATTTTTCAAGATAACTGCTGTAAACGGGAACTGCTAAACTTAGAGATCTACTGCACCAACGCCCCAGACTGCCCACAGAGGGTCACCTTATGTAACCTTCAGGTAAAAGGCAAAACGTGACCTAATATGCTGTAAATTACGTGGCTGAGAATAACAGTGCAGTACCTTTTTGTCTCAGGATCATCTAAAAGCTTGCCAGTACGAGAGAATTAGATGTTCAAATGTAGGATGCAACGACACTGTGTTGCGCAAAAACCTAACGGACCATCTGAGGAACGACTGCTTCTTCCGTACGGAGATGTGCCATCACTGCAGACAGTCGTTTCCCGCGTCTCAGCTGCTGGTCAGAGCGCTTCCCTGTCTCTATACTGCATACAGTCAATCTGATATGTGCTTGCTTCTAATATAGCTTACTATGACAGGTCCATCAGAAGACTTTGTGCCCTGAAATGGAAATCCTGTGTCCCAACAAGTGTCTTCAGATGATCAAAAGACACAAGGTCTGCTTTTAGAAAGCTGTATTGCTTTTTTCTTTCAAGTAAAAGTTTTTGGGAAAAGCGGTAGTTTTAAAGCATTTGCTTGCAAAACTGATCCAAGAAACTAAAACTTTGTGTTTGCTTGCCGAAGCACTAAAATACAATTGTTCCTTCAACCTCATGTTCATATTATGTCCATCACTGTCAAAGTCTGGAAACAACATAATGAGCTAATGAAAAGGCCAATGAGTTTTGTTAGCATTAAAATGTACTTTTCCCTCCCATCTCATATTGTTCCATCTACATGTTCACTTAGGGGCTCCATTAATAGTCAGATATTTTAATTTGCTTGTTGACTCTCATTGCAGCTGCAAGTTCATGCTGATGAATGTCTCGAAGTGGAGACCGACTGTATTTATAAAAACTACGGCTGCACATTCAGAGTAAGAAAATATTCATATTTAACATATTCATATCTTACATATATTCACATAAGCAAGTGAAAGTGTCCTATTTTATGAGTCGCAGTTCAATAAATGCTTCCATTTGTCTGGGACACATTTTTAGAACACTTTCTTTCTTCTAGGGTAAAAGAGGAAAAGTGCAAGTTCATGAAAACTCGGAGTTCAGCTCCCATGTTCGACTGGTTCTGGAAAGCAACACCAAACTTGAGAAACAGGTATAAATCGAGCTGTATAAATGTCAGTGCAGTCATGGAGATATTATTAAAACTGTTGTATGCAACATACGAATGGTCGTGGTTGTAGGTGGAACAGCTGCAGCAGGATATGTTAGTCCAGCAGGGGGCGCTGAAGGACAAAAGTCTTGTGGTCAGTAATCTGGACCGGGACATCACCCTTTGTGACAGCACTCTTACTACCTTACAGGTAAAGAAACCCTGTGTTAATACAAATACAAAAAAGCGAATTGTCCTGTCATTTTAGAAACAATGTCTTCTCAAATTCTCATAAACCCTCGCAATACCACGTTCACAGAACAGTCAACTTGTTTCTGAATCTATTCACTGTACAATAATGTATTATTGCAAACATGTGGTTATTTTAATGTCAATGTGAAAAAAATTGGAATACTGCATAAAAAAATTGAAATTTGAAAACATCACTTCCTGGGAAACTGGTGCAAAATATGAATGATGCAATGTAGTGCTGGGACGATATGCTAATATGGCAATTCAAAAACTTATGATACCTATTCCTATTCCTATGAAACATAAACCTATTCAGAAACTTATGCTGATTAAAAATGCGATAATTGAGTATTACGGTTATATAAATATCACGATTGGATATTGCAATTTTTTGTGATTTGTGTTTGCTTATTACAGTCTTGACATTGGAAAATACTTGATGTGAGCTTTTGGGAGCTCCAAAAGTGGCACCTAGTGGCAAAGAATGAATTTGCGTTCCCATTCGGACCAATTTGAATAGATCGACAAGTGGGTGGCAATATGCTACTGTTTCACTTTGACGTCAAAATTAAACCACTTTTTAAAAATGACTCATTTCAGCGATTCAGAGTCGACTCTTTTTTTGAGAGAGAGACAATAACTTTATGCACAGTGCACTTTCAGATTTAAAACTTGCAGGATGCCTTCATTCACTTTGAGCTGTGTTATACAAAAATCCATAATAGGAGCGTTCTAAAAAGCAAGTTGCTGCAATATTTGGTATTTGTGAAAGGCATTGTGTGAGACAGTTCTTCATAGACTCGTTTTATGACAGACTCCGGCTCAAGCAGTGATTAATCC
Organism: Enteromius afrohamiltoni; assembly: GCA_034779775.1. Taxonomy (NCBI): domain Eukaryota; kingdom Metazoa; phylum Chordata; class Actinopteri; order Cypriniformes; family Cyprinidae; genus Enteromius; species Enteromius afrohamiltoni. The sequence continues at coordinate 13,910,888 of JAUYWG010000060.1, read as the reverse complement.
ACTAGTTAATCTGATTATCCAATCAAATGATGTGTTTTTGGTGCATTGAGAATTTATTCTATGTTTACTTATTGGTTGAATAAATTAAAGTGCATGCGGTTTTATACATAATTTATTTATTTGTATTTGCCAAATATGCAGTTATTGTTATATCACAGTTTATTGGTATGCTCTATGTTTGTGCGGTAGAGGTCTGTGGAGGAGCAGCGAGTGCGGATCTGCAATGTTCAGCGAGAACTGAGGGATCTGAGGGGCGTTCTGGGGTCTGAACTAAGCGAAGAGCTCCCCAGCCTTCGGGCATCACTGGACTCCCTCAGACAACAGGTGGCCGTCACAGAAAGCCTCAGGGAACACCTGGGTAAGTCAAGTCTGATGGGCCACTTGAATGTTGACATTGAAGTTACCTGCTGGACAAGATGAGTGAACCTCAGAATGCACAATGCAAGCATGCAATAGTTTTGGCTTTAGTTGCGCTTAGATGTCTTGACAGTGGTGCATGAAGGTCCCTGGTTCCTCAGGTTGCACAATTCAAAGATGTCATGCTGACAGGTGAATTGTAAATTGTCCATTGGTGTGAGTCAGTCATGTGATGCTGAGAGACTCCAACAACCCCAAGACCCTATAGTGCCTGCAGTTTGGAAATGGATGGATGGATTGTTATATAGTGTGTTCACAGCTTTGTTGCAAGGAAAGCTTTTGTAGACATTATTGTAAATTCTTACCATTATTTGAAATTTGAATTAAGGATCTTATCTTGTTGGATTTTGGCTTATTACATCTATGCATTTTTACCCACTCCTTCAGATTTTAAAAGTAGAACAGGCCTTGGGTTTTACATCTAAAATGTTAGAAGTTTGATTGCTAAACTGGATATTATTAAGGTTTGGGTAAATAGGACAAATAATGTTATAATCGTTCTTTCCAAAACCTGGCTTAAGAATTCGATCACTGATTATTTGATTTATATTGATGGTTATATACAGAACTGATTGGGTGCGTAAAGGAGGTCGGTAAGTTTGTTAGCTCTGTAAATTTGTAAATTACTGGAACTAAACAGTTAATATCACTGCTAATATCAATAGCTAATATACCTAATACCTCCATCTGCTACAAGGGATGCTCTATTTTTCAGTCCATCTCTAGGAATAAGTGCACATTAACTGTGAAAAAAGATATACTGTACCATGCATCGTGATAATGTATCTGAAAGGTAACATATAAATATTAAAAACCAATGGTCCTAAAACCAATCCTTGCAGAACCCTACCTGATAACTTGAATTTTTCAGTAAAGGTATTATTAGTAGGTACTACAAATTTTCTTCCGCTAAGGTATGATGAAACAACAACGACAACAATTTAAAACAGTTTCAGACAGACCAACATAGTCACTTTATGTATTTATAAAAACTGTAGTATCAAATACAGCACTTAAACGACACCTGTTATGCCCCTTTTTATAAGATGTAATATTGTATTTTTGTTGGATTGGATATGTGTCTGAGATTATTTATTATAACATTTGTGTCTAAAAAATAGGTCTGTTTTGTGTGTATCACTTTAAATGCAAATGAGCTGCATATCCCAGTCTCTAAAAAAAGTGTCTCTCTGTTTTCCATACCTACAACAATACCAACATGATTGAGAGCGAGAGTACCGGTGTTCAGAAAGGATGGGCATTTTCTCAAAAATACTGCATTTGCACATACAAAAAAATAAAAATTTTAAATCACAAAGATAAGAAACACACTTTTTTATTAGATGAAATATCCCACATTGAATAGTTGAGAATATTTACATTACAGACCTTGACAGATAGCAAATAAATACACAAAATAATAATTAATCGTAATCAAGGTAATATAAAATGTTGGTTTTAGGTCATATTGTAGCCCTATGTTGACATTGTTTAATCCAGGGGTGGTTTCACTCCAACCCTAATCAAACACACCTGAACAAGCTAATCAAGGTGTTCAAGACTATAGGCAGGTGAGGTTTTTTTTTCTCTGCAGGACATTGCCACCGACGTTGCCTACCCCTGTTCTAGATTATTACATGTGGGGTTTTTAGGTTCGATAATTTACACCTCTGTTTTGTCAGAATGTGGTCTGTGGTCTTGTGGAAAGCCCTTTGTAATGCTTTTCTGTAAGTTAGCATATTTTCCCGCCAAGCTAAATGAAACACTTCTAGCTTTGTTTTCCTCCAGCTACGCTCCATTTTCCGGGCTGCTCTCTTTAGGGTGCGAGTGTGCACATTATACCAAGGATAATGACCTTTTACCTTTTTTAAGCGCAAAGGAGCAACTGTATCTTAAGTGCTAGAAAAGAGAGAGTGTATGGTTTCTGTTGCATTAAGTTGTTCTATGCTATTGAACATGCTAAAGAAAGAAGATAAAAAAGGAAGATTACTTACAAAGTCTTTTGTGGTAGAAATGATAGTTCTACCAGACTTGTAACAAGATGCAGAATTGACAGGTTTATCTATATGGAGTTTACACAGGACTAGATAATGATCTGAGATATCATCGCATTGCTGCAGAATTTCAACCCCATTAACAATTTCAACCCCATTAACATCAATTTCATGTGACAGTACTAAATCTAGAGTATGATTTCGACAGTGAGTAGATCCTGATACGTGCTGTCTAACCTCAATAGAGTTCAGAATATCTAAGAAAGTAGATCCTAACGCATCTTTTTCTTTATCAACATGGATATTAAAATCACCAACAATTAAGCCTTTATCTGCAGCCAGTACTAACTCAGTTAGAACTCTTTAATAAAGTCTGTGTGGTGCCCTGGTGGCCTGTATACAGTAGCCAGTACAAACACCACAGGGGATTTATAACTATCACGTTTCTCTAGATAATGTTACATGCAGCACCATAACTTCAAACTAATTATATTTAAATCCTGTCTTCTGAGAAATACAGAGAACATTGCTATAAATTGGAGCAACACCACCTCCTTTGCCTTTTGGACGTAGCTCATTTTTATAGCTGTAATCCTGGGGTGTAGACTCATTTAAAGTAATATATTCATCTAGTTTTAGCCACGTTTCTGTCAAACAAAGCAAACCTAGATTATGATCATTGATCACATCATTTACAAAAAGTGATTTAGTATAAAGAGACCTGATATTCAGTAATCCTAGCTTAATCATTTGTCTCTCTGTATTATAAACAGCTTTTATTGTTTGAACGTCAATTAAATTGTTTCTCTTAATTTGATCTGGACGTTTTCTGTGTTTTCAAGTTCAGGGAACAAACACATTATCTATAGTGTAATATCTAGGTGAAAGAGTCTATGTGCTGAGCATTAACTGACTGCAGTGACGTGAGCCGGCTAGCAGACGGTCGGTTTAACCAGTCTGTCTGCTTCCTGACCTGGGCCCCAGTTAGTCAAGTAAGAGATCTAAGACTATGTGCCATATTTCTAGAGAGGAGAGGGGCATCAGCCAAGGATCTCTTTTCAACACAGTCAGGTCTGCCCCAAAAAATCATGTCTATGTCTTGTCTATGACGCTATTTTGCGGGCACCACTTAGACATCCAGCCATTGAGACCCAGCAGTCTGTTGTGTATCTCATCACCCCGGTAAGCAGGGAGGAGACCAGAGCATATTACAGTGTCTGACATCGTACTTGCAAGTTCTCACACCTCTTTAACATTATTTTTAGTGATCCCCCACTGGCGAAGTTGAACATAATTAGCACCGACGTGAATAACAATCTTACTGAATTTACATTTAGCATTAGCCAGCGCTTTCAAATTAGTGAAGTATTTTAAAATAGTGACGTATCTTCCTAAACTAACATTCTTTAAAAAAAAAAAAAAAACAGCCTATGGTCTCCTTTCTGTTAACATTAGCTGTTAGTCTTTTTTAACTAATAGTTGCATGCTTGCCTTGTAGTGACTTTACACTGGCCCTTCAAGAATGATTTTCGAAGACTCTGGGACCCTTAGTCCCTTACAAAAATTAACCATGCTTTTAAAAGTGTGGTAACCATGTTTTTTTTTTTCATTTTGATTACAATCTGTATAACCACAGGTTTACTAAAAATTAATCTATGGTTAGTTACAAACCCTGGTTTGTGCTTACCATGGATTAACTATAATAACCATGTTTTTGTTTTGTTTTGTTTTTTTATGTATCATGGTCTATACAGGTTCTAGAGTTTGTTTGGTCAAAACCATCCCAACGTTCTTTGTGGAATTGGTAACAGTAGAATTGTGTGTGTTTGTGTCCCTCAGGTGCGTTAGAGCAGACGTGTCAGCGCCATACCCGCTTGCTGGACATCCACGTTGAGCAGCTGCAGTGTAATGAGCAGCGTTTCCGCCAGCTGGAATCCACTTCCTATGACGGGAAGCTCATCTGGAAAGTACGCGACTACTGGCACCGGAAAGAGGCCGGCACCTCGCTCAACTCAACCCCCTTTTACACCAGCCGTAGCGGCTACAAGCTAAGTGTGCGGGCTTACCTTGGTGGGGACAACTCAGGGAGAGGCACTCACCTGTCACTGTACATCACGATAATGCGCGGAGATTTCGACTCGCTCTTGCCATGGCCGTTCAGACAGAACATAACATTAACTGTGCTGGATCAAAGCGGCTCCAGGATCCACCAGAGTAATACTTTCACTCCCGATACCAGCAGCGATAGCTTTCATCGGCCAACATCTGATGCTAATGTGGCCACGGGTTTCCCAAAATTCATGTCCCACGGCGATCTGGAGGTCCCTCGAAATGCCATTTACGTGAGAGATGACACGTTGTTTATCAAAGTAAAAGTGGACACAAATGGATTAGAGGACTTGTAGCCTATGGGGAAAATTAATTGTCCCAGGGTTCACTGGAGTGTCATTTAATACCCACTTGAAGACATTTGTTGTAGTAGCACTGGTTATTATGTTTACATACACAGATTTTCATCAATCTGTATCAGTACAAACGAAATGAAGGTTTCGAATGTGTTGCTCTTATGTGCCATATTTATGAAATTTTGGATGTGAATGAAAAAATCACATGAGAACAGTATTGGTCCTAAAACATAACCATTTTTTATACAAGATCTACATTTGCTTAAGGTCTTTGTCTTATCAGAAAAAGTGATCATGCTTACTTACCTGCAAGGTGTTGGCTCATATAGACCTGGGTCATGTTTTAATCCTTTTTTGATCTATCCCCATCACTCTCTGCACTGCTTTCCAGTCAATAAAGCAAATCATGTCAATTAGTGCGTTTCATGCCTGATCAATGCCATCCTCAGAGTTTGAGGAAAAAGGACAATGTTTAGTTTGCTTTTCTGAAGCTTGGTGGTCACAGCTGTATGAGCCCACTCCAACAACTGGCTCTGATATTTTTACATTTTACAGAAGTTCACAGCTAGCTATGTAGTTCAGTTAGGCAAGCTAGTGTGGAACTGGCATATTCAGAGTCAGGGAAACAATAATTATGCCTTACATAACTCCATAAAAAGTTAATAATCGCATTAGTTACTTTTTATGGAAAGTAATACATTATGTTAATCTTTTACTTACTTCAGCTTGGCTGGGCTTGCTTCATTGTTTTTATTTATAAAAACCTCAGTAAGTTCCATTTTTCCAAATATGAAGGCACTTTTCACCAAAACGTGAAATAAAGTAGCTTGCGTTAATTATTTGAAAACGTTGCTCAGATATATTGTTGTAAATTTTAAAGTAATGTGATCTGATTACATAACTTAAGATTCTTGTAATGCTTTGCTCCAAACGCTGGCCATAGCCATACACATATAAAATACATTTGCTTACTTAACAACTGTTCTTGTTCTTTACATTACCGTGTTTTTATATTGTAGTGATAAATACTGGGAAACATGTATGTACAATAGTATATAATAATAAGAATCACCTAGTAGCAACCACAAAGAACACCGTAGCTTAACAAAGCATGTGTTTATGCTAAGCTTTGTTGAAACTCAATATAAACATGCTAAAGATGTGTGGAACACTGGCTGATGTCAGATTAAAGTCTCACTGAATTATTGCAGTTAATGGCGAAACGAATTCCTACTGACACACTGAAGAAAAATATATAAATAGTTCATTTAAACTACTTTTAGCTGCTTGACAATACTAGTGTTCTAGTAATTTTGGTATCAACATTTATTTATCAGTAAAGTGGTAGCCATAATGTTTGCAGTTGTGCTGATTAAATGAAAAGGAAGTACATTTTGAAAGACCTCTGTTCACACTTAGACCACATTGTGTATACATGCAATGCAATGCATTTTTATTCAAAGCATGCGATCTTCAGATCTATTTCTAATGTAAAATTCTCAAATTTCTTCACTTGAACCAAATGAAAACTTGGTAATGTTCATCTGTGTTTTGTGCCCAGCCCTCAAGCTTTAACGTGAAGTATGACACCGACACAAGCGTATAAATAGCTACATTATTACAGGCAGGCAACATGAAACCGGCATGGCATGCTTTGTGTGGTGGATGATGGGACAATAGTGCTCATATGACGATGAGCTCCTCTGGCTATTCATATCTATCATCCACAGCTACGTCTGGCTGTTGTCGGCTGGAGTGTGTCTGTGTGTGTGTGTGTGTGTGTGTGCGAGCGGTTTCAGAAAATACAAACACAAGAAAGCTCAAGATGTGGAAACAAGAAAAAATGTGGATGATTAAGCGTAAGTGTCATATTTTGGATGCATGAAATACAATGAGGTGGACCGAACATCAGAACCTGTCGGTCCTTTAACCACTCACTTTAGATTGACGTAAAAACCACTAACATAAAACATAGATTTTGTTTGGCATTAGTGTAGAGGTTTTTGAGACTTCACGTCTCATGTTTGATTTGTGTTTCAGCGCCTACCGAGCACCCAAAGGAGGCAAAATACAGGCCTGTGCTGGAGGTATTCCCCTTTACAAATACACCAAAGCCACTTACACCCAGCTAGTGGAAAGTCCCGTACTCTTCTCTGTTTGTGAACGAAAAAAAATGAGTGCTGCAGTTGCATTGTTCAGTGATCTCGAATAGATTGCCATGACTACATCCTCTCGCTATACAACCTTGACCTTTTTTGCCAAGTTTGAGACGTAGTTCGCTTCAAAACAGGAATTAAAAAAGCACTACAAAAACTTTTTTTATTGAAAAGGGGAGACACTGCAGGCAAAAACACAGTTTTTCATGCACCTGTCAAGTTTGAAATTTGAGCTTTTTCTGAGCTTTTTAGTTTTTCATAAAGTCTTTTGGGTGTTTAAGGAAAACACCCAAAAGACAATAACTGTTTCTTTTATAGCACTTTATCTGTGTGTATCTATAGATTTTGATGACAATACATATTTTTAAAGGTCGTTTTCTCAATATGGGTTTTTCCTCCTAGACTGAGCCATAAATATCCACTTCAGTAGCACTTATACAACCAAACTTTACATTTTTATTCCTGTTTATATTCTTAAGGTTTTTACAGAAGGATTTGCTCATATATATATATATATATATATATATATATATATATATATATAATTTGCTTGATTCTATACATTTTAATGCTTTAAAAATTGTCCAAATATAGTGTTTTGTGTCTGTTCTAAGCTATGAAATGGCAAAAATGTGATTACCTCTGTAACGACTTTTGACTCTAATGTAAAAAAAAAGAAAAGATTTTGTACTTAAAATGCAAATTAGTGCATATTTAATTAAATAATGACTGAATTGCATATCTAAACCTTTTATATAACTTGTAATACAAAAATTGCTTGCCATTGTCAATTTAATCAATTAGCTGGGTAAGTAAGGTGATAACTATTAGTTTATTTGGTTCTTTTACCTGCAGTTACCTTAATGTACAGTACTTTAACTTCATGTACTAAAGTAACTTAACCCTAAATAATACATAAATAAAACTATATATATGTATTTTTTTAAATAATAAATAAAAACTACAACAATATCTTATAAAGTCACTGATTAAAAGACACATTTCTCTTTTTTGATCAGCTAACACACTTTATTGTCTTGAACTTAGAAGTAATTGATTTTTTTCAGTTTTATTTGAGTTTTTTTTGTATTTTTTTTGTAAATGACAAATATTAATTGGTATGTTAGTCTAATAAGTAGACAACATGGCCTTTGTTTGTAAAATAACTTACAAGACTAAGATCCCCCTAAGATTTATTCATGCTGCAATGCATTATGGGAACTTAAGTCTTAACACTTCAACAACATGAAATTCTTTTTTCAAACTGTGTTGGACCGATTGGGACACGTAACATTTCGGGCAATTTTGTTGGTCTGACAATGGTTTTTATGTAGATTAAAGAAAATGGAATTATTTAATATTTCAGACTAGGTTTTGTTAACGTCATATTTGCAATATAATTTAATCATAATTAAAGTATAAAGAAATTACTCTGACTACACTGAAAATTTTTCAAAGATAGCTCTTTATTAATTAAATTATATTGCTGACAGAAAAACAGGTAAAATATATGCAAATTAATGTCAAAAAGCTGACATGGATTTGAGTGTCAAGGATATCGACCTACACAAAATGAAGTCGCAAACTAATTTTGGAAGGAAGGGCTGAAGATTACTAGACACAGCTGGCACCATTTACTAATTAGTCTCACCTTCATTGTAAACCAACCCAATCCTTATCTTACCACTATAAATCATCCAGTTTCCTTCCCGTCCACGTCTCGTTCTTGCGTTAGCATTACGTGATCTCGCTCTGCCAGTCAAGCTGTCTAAACTCTGAATACTCGTCCAAGCTCGATCAAGAGAACCCAGCACCTCTCCCAGCCCCAGCCAACTTTCAAGCCACCGCCCCGCTGGAATTCCCAGGGGAGCTTGCGGCTTCCATTTAAGGCTGCAAGCTGCATGCTCTCTGAACTCTCGCTCCACTCTTCTTCCATCAGAACAAACTTCCAATGAAAGAACCCACGCCACTTACCTCTCGCCTGCCAGAGGTCACCTATCCACTTCTTTAGAGGCTTTCATGCTCTCCTCTCCCTAGACTGCCAGAGGTTCTCTCTATCCACCTCTGTAGAGGCTTTCTAATCTCACCACTACCTTCTATACTACCTCTTTCGAGGCAGCCCACGCAGAGGTTCTCTTCTCCACCTCTGCTAAAGCTCCTTGTCCCCTACACTTCTCTGCAAATCTTCCTCTTTGAAAGCCAGCAGGTCTTTCATACCCCGCTTTCCTCTTCCCCTGCCTCAGTGGTTCCCCATCCCTACACCACTGAGATTCCCCCGCCCTATCTCTGCAGAGGTCTTTGCTCTTTCCTATCTACCTCGCCAAGGCTTTCCCCGCTCTCCTCGCTGCACCAAGGCCACCCCCCTACCTCAACCGAGGTCTTTGCTCTTTTTCTATCCCAGCTTGTGCTAGGTGCTCTCCTATACACCTCTGCTTGAGGCTTTCCTATTTTTCACCCCACCTCTGCAGAGGCTCCCGCCACCCACCTCAGCCGAGGTCTTTGCCCTGTCCTATCCGCCTCCCTTAAGGGACAGCCCGCGCAGAGGTCTCTTCTATTACCCTCCGCAGAGGCCTTCCTGCTCCCTGCCTCCGCAGAGGCTGCCGCCCCTCCTCCACTGTGGCATCACCCAAACCCAACTCTGCCGGGATCCCATCCCCTCCCTTCCCAACCCCACAGAGATCACCTACCCGCCTCACCCGAGGATGCCTACCTCCGTAGAAGTCCCTTCCCCCCGCCTTCACAGAGGCTCCCCCTCCTCAGCTAAGGCCCGATCCCCCCATCTCTGACTCCACAGGGTTCTTCCATCTCATGCGGAGGCCACCTTCTCATAGCTGAGGTGGCGTCCAATACCGCTTCAGCAGAAGCTCCCTGCCACCCACCATCCCTCATATTCTACTCCCATCCTCCACGCTTGTTCTCCAAGCCTTCTTTGGGCGCATGATTGGCTGCTGTCTCTGATAAGCATTTTTTGGGGGCATGCAGGGTCTGAGCCATGCCCTCATAAGGGCTCTCGCTACTAGGCCCGGGGTTCGCTGAGCTCCCAGCTCGCCCCCGACAGTATGCCAAACATGCTTACTACTACTATGAATGAGGAAGCACGAATTAGTCAAATGAAGTTGCAAGCAAATTTCGGGAGGAAGGGCTGACGATTACTAGACACAGTTGGCACCATTTGCTAATTAGTCTGACACTAATTTAGTGTCATCTAAGCTTAATTTAAAATGATGTTACAGAATATCTGTCGGCTGTCTTTTCCCCAGAGTTTACTCCCCCGTGACCCAATGAGCAGGTTCAATCTGAAGAGAAGCTCCCCTGAAAACGAGTTCCCAAACCTGGACAGAAACCACACCCTAATGGCCCGGGTCCTCAGCCTGCACATGTACACGAGACAGTTCAACCGGGCAACTGAAAGCGGGGTAATTTTTGATGATATCATACGTCCAGGACTTGAGGATCCGGGTGAGTTATTTTGTGTGCGTGTCAGTGTTGGGGTTAACACATTACAAGTAACGCGAGTTACGTAATAATATTACTTTTTCCAAGTAACTAGTAAAGTAATGCATTACTTTTTAATTTTAGAGTAATAAAACTATAATTACATTTTTTATAAATATTCTTTTTCAAAAAAGTAACGCCAGTTATCGACTGACAAGTCTCCTGACTTCTGAAAATCAGAAGCACAGAGGCATTATGTGCAGTGTGTGAATACAGTGTGGTTCTAGACTAAATGTGAATGTGAATGCATTAATTCATCTCACTGTCAAAAAACAGATGTAGTATTCATCAAAATGAATTAAACTCAATATGACTCAATACTGCAATAATTAAATTACACAAATGTATCTAATCTCATTTTATTAACCACTGTTTTTGCTGCTGACCTTTGATGATCCAGTTCAACCATCCATGCAAGCAAAAATGACTGTGCTTCATTGTTGTTGTTTTTTACTGCTGAAGAGTATTGAACTTTATTTTGTATTCTACTTTACAGATGAGAATTTACTTTTTCTTCAGCCTGAGGTTTATTTGTGACACTTCTTGGTGTGAAAGGGCTTTTACATTTCCTATGAATAAAACTTCTTATATTAAAAAACAAACACTCAAGCTCTGCCCATATTTAAAAAGTAACGCATTATTTTCCATAAAAAGTAACGTAATTAGTTACTTTTTTTAGGGAGTAACACAATATTGTAATGCATTACTTTTAGTGCTGTCAAATGATTAATCGCGATTAATCGCATCCAAAATAAAAGTTTTTCTTTACATAATATATGTGTTG
>JAUYWG010000060.1:13874042-13899537 GCA_034779775.1 Enteromius afrohamiltoni | reverse complement strand
TACATACAAATATACTATGTAAAGAAAAACGTTTATTTTGGATGCGATTAATCGCGATTAATCATTTGACAGCACTAATTACTTTTAAAAATAACTTTCCCCAACACTGGTGTGTGTGTGTGTGTGTTTTGCAGTATGAAGTATTTTAATTCTCACGCATCTTACACAAACTTTAAGAATGAGTCATTATCTCCAGTTGAACAGCTACACAGCTGCAGACTGCAAAGAAATGAAACTATCGCATCTCTGAATGAATGTACACCTACTGACCTCAAAGAGCGGAATACAGCTAATATATGTAAAGCGTTGATGTTTATTAAGTCATCTTCATCATAGCAACCCTTGTGAAAAAAAAGTAGGCTTATGCATTAGCATACTTTAAAAATGAGTGATTATTACATACACAACATTCTTTTAAAGAATGTACTTACGTGTGAACTGAATGTGTTTTTCTGAAACTAAAGGGCATGTTAATTGCAATTATATGACAATTTATTGTAAAATAAATGTATATTAAATGCAAAAATTTTAATGCTTTTGGCCCAAAACGATTTTCAGATATTGGCATCTTTGTGGGGAAATTTTGTCCCCATAACAGAGGGACCACACACACACATTGTCATAGAAAGCACATTTTAAAAGAGGCTCTTAAATATCAGGTCAATACAAGGTTGTGAATGAACTTTGTGATGGCTGAGTGAACTTTTAGTCTAGAGCTACATATGAACCATAAACAAATATAATTCATATTTGTGTTCATAAACTCTGTCCATTGAGGTTATATTTTAGTTCTCGTCTGACTTTGTCTGACAGGTCAGTCCACAGGGCTGAAAGCAGTGGGCTGTTTAGCAGGGGATGCTCAGTCATATATCCTGTTCTGTGACTTCTTTGACCGTATCATTGAGTCCTACCATGGCTACAAGGTCACCACGAACACTGTTCAAGAGAGCGACTTTAATTATGACAACCTAAAGGTAAGAAAAACATCTTATGACAACACCTCATCTCAACAAGATTAAATGGAGACCATGTTAGACTCAATTTCGCATCTCAAGTTTTAGTGGTGTAGATGTGTAAAATGTGTGTTTAGGGTGGGGAAGACTTCGATCAAGCCTACGCAATGAGTTGTGAGGTCACTGCAAGCCGCAGCATTGAAGATTACTGCTTCCCCACACACTGCAGCAGAGGAGAGCGCAGACAGCTCCTCACACTGGCCAAAACAGGTACTGCAGCTGATCGCTTGTCCAAGTGGATGGATACATTTCATGCTGCTAATATAACTGGTTTTATAGTTTTAGAGCAGCTGGGTGAGGAGCTACCTGGAAAGCTTTACTCCATAGATGAACTCAGCCATGAGAGCGAGGACCGCAGGGTTGTGATGGAGCCTCCACCATTGTCTTTGATAAAGATCGGTGTGGCTCGTGACTGGCCCGACTCAAGGGCCCTGTGGTTGGTTAGAGTTCTTGATTTATGGATGTACATGCTTGCATCAGAGACATTTAGAGTATGTTTTTGCCTTGCAATTAGGCTAAGTGATGATGGGACCCTGGCTATTTGGGTGAACATGGAAGACCACTTGAAACTGGTGTCTTACAGAAGTGATGCCTGCTTACAAGAGGCATTTAAAACGATCTGCATCAATGTGCTAAAGGTTCATTTTGACTGACTACCTCATATAATATTTTACTGATATGTTTTCAGCAAAAAGAAAAAAGGTCTTAATATTGAGGCATGCCATAAATATATACTATATATGGTCTATTCTAAGCACACAAACAATCTAAAACTTATTTTTTTATATATAGATGGAGACACTATATAAGAAATTGAGACATTCATTTATCTGGAAGCCTCACTTGGGCTGGGTGGTCAGCTCACCTGCAGAGGTTGGCACAGGCCTGAAGGCAAGCGTCACAGTAAAACTGCTGCACATCGCTGAGAACAAATGCCTGAATGACATCCTGGACAGACTACGACTTCAGATGGAAGCAACTGGTACGGCAAAACTCATTAATGATCTGTAGTTCTGCAGTGTAAGATCATCCAGGATATCAGCCACAGTTTAACATAAAAATGTAATTAGGCTGCATCCAATACATACATTTTTCACCTTCTGATATAGATAAAAAAAAACAGTAAGTATAAATGAGTTATGAATACCAGTTAGGTGATGCAACTGATGCTGTAGATTACATTACAGTGACAGCATGATGGATGTAGTACGTCCAGATAAATTCAGACTTCATACAAGGGGATACTTGATTTCTAGTGATTACTGTCATCTTGACTACAGAGACCGTCTCTGCATTTGAAAAAATAAATAGTTTAATCTTGTCATTATACGTTACCATCACTCTGTTCTCCTGTTTGATAATGTTCAGTGCTTTGCTACAATCTGCATTGTTAAAAGCGCTATATAAAGTGATTGATTCAGCTTTATTTTTCTTCAGCCATGGATGCCTTATAGCTCATGTAAAAGGTGGTGAAATTTGGAAGACTGATTGGGGATGGTCTTTCCTAGTCGCAATATTTTCTATTTCTCACATATTGTAACTTAATTTAGCGCTTACTTTGAAAAAAAACCCTCAAAGTCGCATTGTGTGCAGGTTGTCCTGGCATCTACAAAATCAGCAACTTGCAGACCATTGGTGTTAATGAAGTGGAGTTGACCCAGCTAGTAGTGGATGGGGTCAAGCTTCTCATCCGAATGGAGAAAAGACTGGAAAATAACGGCGGCATAGATGACCTGGTACCTGCTCAGAAGTGAAGCGGCCATCAGGAGGCTATTTGTTTTATTGAAAACTGAAATACAATTGCTCTAGAGAAAAGAAAAAGAGGACTTTGCAAAAAGGTTTTCTTGATGTTTGTAAAATGTTGTTGATGCTAGTTGTTCATTGAATCTCCCAAAGGGCTAATCTCCCAAAGAAATGTCTATATGTTGAGTTTTCAGTTGGTTACTAAGAATAACAAAAATACATTATGTATTGATTGCAATGAGGTATGCGATATACTTCAAAAAAGGACACAAGACATTTTAGCTCAAATACTCATTTCAAGTAAGCTTTAATGTGCTCCAGTGGGACTGAACCACAGTGGCCCAAGGGATTTTTCCGCAGAAATGTACAGTACTATGTCCAGAGAATAAATGGGAAGAGTGTGAGGGAGGATGAAATGTGTTGAAGAGTTTAATTGCATTTTTTTGGAGATCCTCAGCCTTCAGAGCTCACTTCCCGACCAAACAGTTTCATCCGTACAGCCTCTAAATATAAAACAAAGTAAAAACTGGAAATGTACTGTCACAAAATGAAACATCACAGTTGACATTTGAACATTCAATGCCTCTCCAAGCTTTCATCACAGCTTTACCCTTTAATATTTTTAGTCATTAATCCTTTTTCTCAAACTACGCAAACTTGACCCCACCTTCCCTTAAAAGTGTGCAGTCACAACCTCTTTAGTCAGCATAACAGTAATACAACATAGACAGCATTGCACATTTAACCTTCGATACTTCAGTACAAAAGAACTAGTAGAAAGTACCAGTACGAGTGGTCGTAACCCATCTTCATCATCATCATCAACACCACTTATTACAAAACAATAACATTTACCAAAAAAAAAAAAAGTCATGCATTCTCTGGATTCATTTCTACAGTTCATAAAACAGAAAGGCATAAAATGGCTTAATAAATAAATGTCATGGAGTTACAGTCGAAGCTTTTCTCGTTTGTCTATTTAGAAGGAAAACACCCGGCTCAGTGTCGCTGAACTGGCCACTCCTGCTCCAATCACACTGCAGGATTTCTGCACTACAGCTCCATGAAGTTAGCAGTATCAGTGTATGTTCTGTATGGAATGTTAATGTCAATGTTTCAGTTACTAATTTCTAGTCGATTTGTACATCCAAACCATCTGCATCGGGGAAACACATTGCCTGCTCTACAAAACACTTACTCGTTAATTCGATGTTATGATCACATCTAGTTCTCACTCTGAATTCAAAGGATAATTAATCCAAAATGAAACTTCTGTCATTATTTAATTGCCTTCATGTCCTGCCATGCATGCTGTTATTTGGTTTTTTTATTTTTTTACAAAATGCAGATTTTCAGAGATTAACAACTTTATTTTTTAATTGTTACACAAAGTGTAACGTATGGCTATTGCACAGAAGTTGCATCGTGTGGATTACTATTATCATTTTTGGCGCTTATAAATCAGAAAAAGCTGCATAATTTGTCAAAATGTTCTACTTCCAATGAAAAAACAACATACAGGCTTGCGACCACATGAAAACGACAGAACGTCCATTGTTGGATCAACTGTCCCTTTAAAAACAAATGTTGATAAGTTACAAAACAACTGTTAAAACTGAGTGGTCTCGAAATCTAAAAAACAAAACAAAAACAACAACGAAAAAAGAAAGCGACTAACAAAGATGACACATTGAACATAATTTTTCTGTACAGAGCTCAATAGTGACTATACAACACCTCCACATAAGTAGGCTGAAAGTCTTGTATTATACAACGCTATCATCAATTCAAAACAACAAAAACATTCTATATCTTAACTGTACATGTGGAAAAGTCGGTTTTTAAGTCCATTAAGTCCGATAATTCGCTCGACAGATCCCTGTCCTGCCGACCCTGAAAGGGTTTCGATATTATTGCAAGATGGTTGATTTAACCAGGCGTATATGCGAGAGGTCATGAAGATCAGGCTAGGGCGTTTTTAATTTATTCTCTTTTCATCGTTTTGCATTCATATTTTTCTCCACTACACACTATTACAGCAGTAGCTTACAGAAGCAGTAACTCAAAATGATGCTCAAACTTCCTGGTGAGATTCCTTTTTAGTGTTCCCTATAGTATTTTTTCGAACCCTTTGCTTACAGCTTGAGCTCATTGGCAATTTTCGAAGCGATGTTCTTGAAGGCGATGGACGTCCCCGATATGCGTTTGAAGCGCACGCCATTGAGAGACAGGCGGGGCAGTTTGCACACCTCCATCTCCCATTGGACGAGACTGTCCTGTCGGGCGTCGCCATGCACGCAGAAGAGCAAGAAGCGCTCGCGCTGCTCGTAGTCGCAGTTGTTGGCGTCCAGCACCTTGCGGATCTCTCTCATCATGTCTCCTGGCTCCATGGACGAGGTGGTCTTCATGCTCCAGGTAAAACGCAGTGATCTGGGCTTTGAGTCACGGCCTTCCTCCTTGGGTTCTCCGGATCCGCTTCTGACGACAAACACAAAAAACGTTCAGAGCGTCAGATTGCTTCTCATCACAGATTAGAAACGTGTGTGTGAGTTGTTTACACTAAGGACAATAGCAATAGAGGTAAACAGCTACTGATAATGACACAGAGCAACATTTATTGGAATCACCTTCAGAGAGATTTTTTTCTAGCTGATATAATAAAACAGAATCCACTTTAAAAAAGTAAGTAAAAATCTACAACTGCGATGAATAACGCATTATTGAGCAATGGTTTCTTCAGTAATAAAGTTATTGGTATCGGAGTGTCTATTTAGACTAAGTGCAAATAGCCCACCTTGTTGGCAGAGGCTATTTACACTAATGCCGCCTACACAACGTTACATTAGATGGTTAACTAAAGGTCAGAGCAGATGGTAAAAAAATGTGTCATGCACTTTTCGATGCCAGTTCAAATCCACTTTTGTCAAAATTTTTCCCACCCTTTTCAAACTTTAAATCATACCAGGAAAGCATTTATGTTGAATAAGGTGGCATCCATGTAATAATTTGAATATAAATTAAAATTGACTCCCGATTAAGTTATCCCTTAATGCTGTTTAATAATGTACTACAATACTGAGGTGCAGATATGCAATAAGTAGTATTAATAACAGAAAACCCTGCTATTTTAACAGTGTAAATAGAATCTATAGCAGGGGTAGGCAACGTCGGTCCTGGAGTGGCAATGTCCTGCAGAATTTAGCTCCAACCCTGAAAAAAAACCTCACCTGCCTGTAGCCCTAATAATTCTGAAGATCTTGATTAGTTTGTGTCTGATGTGTTTGATTAGGGTTGGAGCTAAACTATACAGGACATCGGCTCTCCAGGACCGACGTTGCCAACCCCTGATCTAATCGTGATGATTTAGGCTCACATTTAACACAAACCCACCAATTCACCATCTCAACAAGTTGGAATACTTCAGAAGACCAAAAAAAAGTGAATTGTTGGCTTTCTGGGAAGTATGTTCATTTACTGTATATGTACTCAATACTTGGTTTTGCTTTAATTACTTCCTCAATTCATGGCATGGAGGTGATCAAGTTTGTGGCACTGCTGAGGTTTCTTTGACAGTGACCTTGAGCTTATCTGCATTTTTCTGATCTCTTGTTTCTCATTTTCTTCTTGACAACACCCTATAGATTCTCATGGGGTTCAGGTCTGGGGAGTTTGCTGGCCAGTCAAGCACACTAACACCATGGTAATTTAACCAACTTTAGGTGCTTTTGACAGTGCATGTTGCCAAATCCAGCTGGAAAATGAAATCAGCATCTTTAAAGGTCAGCAATTTCTTGATAAACATGTGCAGATGACATTGCACCCCAAATCCTCACAGACTGCGGAAACTGGGAGACCATTTTGAATGCTCAGGAAACCTTTGCAGGTGTTTTGAGTTGATTAACTGATTGGCATGTCACCATATTCTAATTTGCTGAGATAGTGAATTACTGAAATAAACTTTTCCACAACATTCTAATATATTGAGATGCACCTGTATAAAGACAACAGTACAGAAACTCAGTCAGTAAAAAAATGTAGTACTTTCTTAAGTAAAACTTTAAATTATTTTTACTTGTGTAAAAGTAAGAAAGTACTAGATTTGTAATACAATTAATTATTAAACTATATTTGATATGAAACATAACGCAGTAAAAGGTACAATGTTATGTTTTGGAATATTGTGAAGTAAATGTTTTCGAGAGAAAAACACGAATAAAGCACAGACACTTAAAAAATGCACTTTTAAAGCAGAATAAAATCACTTCACTACTGTCTGCCTCTGAACTGCTACGGTTACGCCTATCATTTACACTACTATCATTCTACCCTCGAAAACCGAAACATTTGAAAATGCTGCAGACCCCATTCTCTCTATGTATCTTTGACTGTGTAAACAATATGTAGATTGCCCAGATCGTTCCTAGCACGCAGCTGCGTCTTAATAAGGAATCTGCATATACAGTGAGGTCAATAAGTATTTGATCACCCTGTGATTTTGCAAGTTTTTACGTTAGTTTGAAATCATGGAGGGGTCTACAATTTTCAGGATAGGTGCATTTCCACGGAAAGAGACAAAATCTAAAAAGAAAAATCCAGAAATCACACAATGTTTTTTTTCAACAATTTTTTGGAAATTACTGTGTCAAATAAGTATTTGATCACTTGCTTATCAGCCAGATTTTGGATCCTCAAAGACCTGTTATTTTGCGTTTTAATAGTCCAGCTACACTCTGTTCATGATTCTAAATTAGTAGCACCTGTTTGAGGTCGTTAGCTGTCATAAAGACACCTGTGCACCCCACAATCAGCCAAAGTCTAAGTAGCAACATGGGCAAAACCAAAAAGCTGTCAAAAGACACAAGACAAAATTGTAGACCTTCACAAACCTGGAAAGGGCTACGGGGCAATTGAAAAGCAACTTGGTGAAAAAAGAACAACTGTTGAAGCAAATGTCATAAGAAGGAAGAGGCTAATGATGACTGTCAATGTCCCTCGGACTGGGGCCCCACGGAAGATCTGAAGAGAGCTGTGACCATCGTTTCCAAGGCTACTATCAGTAATACACTCAGACGTCATGGTTTAAAATCTTGCATCGCACGGAAGGTTCCCCTGCTTTAGCCCATGTCCAGGCCCATCTGAAGTTTGCCAGGGACCATCTGGATGATCCAGAGGAGTTATGGGAGAAAGTCCTGTGTTCAGATCAGACCAAAGTAGAACTATTTGGTCTTAACTCCATTCGCTGTGTTTGGAGGAAGAAGAATGATGAGTATCATCCCAATAATACCATACCTACAAAGCATGGGGCTGGAAGCATCAGCCCTGGGGGTGTTTGTCTGCACAGGGGACAGGACGACTGCACTGTATTAAGGAGAGGATGAACGGGGCCATGTATTGTGACATATTTGGTAAAAACCTCAGTCAGAGCATTAAAGATGGGTTGTGGCTGGGTCTTCCAACATGACACTGACCCAAAGCACACAGCCAGAAAAAACAAGAAGTGGTTCCATAAGAAGCATATCAAGGTTCTGGAGTGGCCTAGCCAGTCTCCAGACCTCAATCCAATTGGAAATCTTTGGAGGGAGCTGAAACTCTGTGTTGCTCAGCGACAGCCCTGAAACGTGACAGATCTAGAGAAGATCTGTATGGAGGAATGGGCCAAAATCCCTCTTGCAGTGTGTGCAAACCTGATGAAGAACCACAGGAACTGTTTGACCTCTGTAATTGTTTGATACAGGCTTCTGTACCAAATATTAAAAATTTTTGACTCAATGGATCAAATACGTATTTGACACAGTAATTCCCAACAAATTGTTAAAAACATACAATGTGATTTCTGGACTTTTCTTTTTAGGTTCTGTCTCTCACAGTGGAAATTCACCTATGCTGAAAATTGTAGACCCCCTCCATGATTTCTAAGTAAAATAACTTGCAACATCACAGGGTGATCAAATACTTATTGACCTCACTGTACATGTTCTATGGTTGTACGTGCATGAATGGCATGTGTAGTGTAAACATGATTGTTTCATTCTAAAACAGATTTTAAAACTAAAACACACTAGTGTAAATGGGGCCTGAGTGCACACTTTAAAAAAAAAAAAACACATTTAAATGCATGTTGATTTGTATGCTATAGTCATCATTATGATTGTTGTTAGTGTGAACAGACTTTTAAGAAACACTCACACCTAACATGATAATTATACCTATAAAGTCTTAATAATTATTACATTTAATAAAACTATTAATAGCAAAGTCCTCCTCACAAATATATACTTATAACAACACAAAGAAACATGTTTTTTTTTTGCTAAAAGTCAATCAGAATCTTATAAATAAACAATGTTAAATGTACATTGTGTGGCTGCGAATATATTGTTATATTTGATTTTGGTGAAAATGCTTTTTTGAAAGCATGTTACAAAACCAATAAGGTATGCGGGGGAAAATAAATCTGTGGTCAATAACAACTAAAAATACAGTAAATTAGACTCACAATATATATTTTGTATACATAGTTGCTATTAGACATCTGTGGGATGATGTTGGATAACGTTATTGCTTATTTGAGTTAAGATTTTCAGTATCAGTGCATCCTACGCAGGGGCGGAGTGGAAAACGGGATGGTCGGGACTTTTCCCAGTGGGCCGGCCGAAGGATTTACACAGCGGAACACAAATTGAGCGGCCGCGAGGCGAACACGACCGGCCCCTGAGCTTAAAAGAATCAATGACGTTACTAAAGTCTCTGCGAATAGAGTCTAAATACTCCCCTCCCTCACGCGCCACAAACATCCAACCAATATTTATATCAGTTGCTAGTGCTCTATGTTTTTGTCGTGGTAAGGTTATCCTGCAGAATATGGTCGCAATTAAAAAAAACTATTTGATTTGTTTGTTTGTTCTTGAATTCCCCTTGTGGCTCAATTTAATATATATAAACTCTCTTCTAAATCTATATAAACTATATCTAATGTAGAATGGAGCAAAGCCTCTTGGGAATCAGAGCAAGATATTTTCATCTGAGACGGCTAAAACGTGCAATTTAGTCTGGTACTATCTAAAGCCTTGTCTGTAAAACTGGGGGGATAGAAACATACCATAATCTGGGTCTTCATCCAGAAAAAAAAAAAAGTAGTATTAACGTTATATTGTAATGACCCGGCAGTCTGCGCTGGGTGCATTATGGGTATTTCTTTAGAGTTTACTTATTTGTGTGTCATTTAAGCAAGACAGTTGTGGTTTTGTATTAGTTATTGTATTAGGGATGTTAAGTTAGTTTGGTTCATTTGCAGCCCTGTTATATAAAAGCATAACCGTCATGGAGAGACTGTGGCACTTGCCTTGCACGTTAAAAATTTTATGAGGTTTTTCTTAATAAATAGGTGAAGGACAGCCTTGCCTCCTATTGGCTTATTCTGTCTATGCTCTTATAATTAGAGTTAACAAGAGAATTGAGATAGTTGGGCCAATTGTTACTTTATTGAAAGGGGGTGGGCCGGTGTGGTCAGAATTTTCCCGGGTGGAGATTAGTGACCCACTCCGCCCCTAAACCTACTGCATTTTTAGACTGCAAAATGAGCAAGATTTAGACGGTTAAAATCTGTGTTAGAAAGACAGAAGACGACTTTGAATGATTAGAAAGCATGCAAAATACACCAAACAATGAGAAATCTCACACATGTACTGTACATTGGTTATCTGAACATTTTAAATCAACACAGACTCTTTTCAGACAGGCTGACCTGAAGGGGCAACAACAAACACCCCACAAGCAACAATCTCACATAAGACAGAGGATCTATAAAAACCTCACCTCAAACTGTACGCCCGACCGCGGGCCTCTCCTTCACTGGGTACCCTTGGGAAATATCAGAGGTCATATTGAGAAAACAGTGGACAGCTCTGTCTTTCTGCATTTCTAATAGAAACAAGACAACAGTTTCTAGGCAATAGTAAACTGCCTGTAGTTCAGTCCTGTTCACACCAAGAATGATAACTATAATGATAATTGTTTTAGCGTTCACACAAACAATTGATAACATGCTGTTTATTTTTTAAATGTGGGTCACAGCTATATTTTCAGCTATTTTAAGTGCTTGAGTGCCTTTAAGTCTGGTGGACTTTGATGGGATGGTAAAGTTTTTAATCAATTGGCAGCTAAAAAATCTTCCTCAAACCAATGGAGCGCAAACCCTGATTTTACTGGTCAACTCAATAGCTTAAAAGTCCTAATTTAGAAGGTGCATCCTTCGAAAGCTGTTAGCATCATTGTGAACGATACAAATACACAAAGGCAAGATAAAAAAAAACAAAAAACTTTTGTTAAAATCTTACTGAGATGCAATTTTGTAGATGGTTTATACTCATTATTACACAGCCATCACGGTTAACAAAATCAATCTTAGACCGTCCCGTGTATTAATCTGTCACAACCTTCAAAGTCTGTGTCCTGTGATGCAGCCTTCGATTTCTGATCACGGCGAACAGTAATGCTATCTATCAGGATGTCTTACCAACCCTACAGAGGTTTAGGTGGCAGTTAGAGCAGGTGATTTGGTTCAGAAACATTTTGTGTTATGCTGGTTGAAAGTCTTTTTTTACATCCCGACAGCAATCAGTAATTTATGTGGTCTAAATGTATTTATATCATCACTGGAATGACCATAAATATAGGATTTCCTACATGCCTATTTATTTATAAACACATTTATATATATATATATATATATATATATATATATATATATATTTTTTTTTTTTTTTTTTTTAATATATATATTGTGTGTGAATTATCGTACTTATTTTCTACACTTTAGATAGATACTTTTCTTTTCCCACGTGAGTCAGTCCACGTCAGTCGTGCTCTTTAACCAATCAGGTGTGATCTCTCCATTTCAACCAATCATAACCCATCAGGAGCGCAGCCTAAATCCTGTTTACATTAAATAAATCTGCTCCCGAATGGGTTCAAGCTCACGGACCTGTTGCTATGACAGCAAGTCCCGGATGAGCTTCGAAGAACTGAATGATCCAAGATCAGGACAAATCCACAACAATGAAATCCAGCTAACTGATAAGCGTGGTACGAAGAACGGACCCCTGTTCTCATTCATTCTGCTAAGAGTGTGCTTAAGAATACATTACATTTGGGATCTGTACCATCTCTCACTATGCTTATAAATATTTTAAAGTTTGTTCATATAGAACGTTTCTAAGTGATTTGGATTTGTATTGTTTTTAGAAAACGAAAGCCTGTTTTGAGTGATGTGTATTTCTTTGTAACTTTATCTTTTGCCGCCTATCTTGATCAGGACTCCTTGGCAGAAGAGATCTTGTATCTCAATGTGACCTTCCTGGTTAAATAAGTAAATTAATAAATATTGCATACAGAGTGAAAATGTGTTTTATTGTGATATGGTCTGTCTGTGTGCAATGTGTTTTGGAGGCATGGCTTTGGAGGGTGACTGTGCAGGGAGGGTGGGATCTTCTGCAGTGCTTTACACAAAATTCACCCTCATATCATTCCAAACCTGTAATACCTTCATTCATCTTCAAACACAAAATTTGGATATTTTTGTAGCAGCTCTCTGAAACTCCAATAGACAGCAAGTATTAGTATTTGTATGTAATATTCTCGTAATATTTTGACTTCAATCTTGTAGTATTTCGACATAATTCTCCTAGTATTTCGACATCATTCTCGTAGTATTCCGGTTTTAATCTCGTAATATTTCGACTTCAATCTTGTAGTATTTCGACATCATTCTCGTAGTATTTCGACATCATTCTCGTAGTATTCCGACTTCATTCTCGTAATATTTCGACTTCATTCTCGTAGTATTTCGACATCATTCTCGTAGTATTTCGACATCATTCTCCTAGTATTTCAACTTTATTCTCGTAGTATTCCGATTTTAATCTCGTAGTATTTCGACTTCATTCTAAAAATATTATGACTTTAATCTCGTTGTTATAGATTTATTTATTTTTTTTTGGTGGAACTAAAACGCCATCGTTACTATCTGTGAACGAACCAATACATACCGGTGTTAATGGTTTCTTCATATTGCTGTTTTTTATTTAATAAAGGCAATAAACCATTTGCTGCGTTACAGTGATTACATGTCACAGTTACATGTGCACCTGTGAACATCTCTTACTGTAACTAGCAAAATCACTGTAAGGAACAGCCTCTTATTTCTTTATCATTCTGGCTGCGTAACAGAATTCAAAAGCTGCCTTAATGTGATTTTGATTAGTGGTGGACAGTGGCTCCTTCTGACAACAGAGATTCAGGAAGGGCAACGGATACAGGACTACTACAGAGCATCAGCATTCAACAGATTCAGCCAGACTACAGCTAAACACCAGCAGTCTCCACAGGTAAAGTCTAAGGACACACAGGTGGGGGAAGTGGCATCGTGACATCATCATCATCATCATCAGGAGGAAGTCAGTCTGCAGGCCGTGCAAACATTGACAGAGGTGACGGATACACAGATCATTAGTAAGAAACACACGGGTCGACAGGACTCTATTTCTGAGGAGAAGGGTGTGTGAGGACACATTTAAATATATAAGTCATATGGGAAATATGTCAAACTATCATCCCCTACCTCGCCGCTCTGAAAGACAGAGTTCTACAACACAAACAAACAAACAAACAAACACAGCATGTTCAAAACCAAAGTCTGTAAACCAGACCTTTAGGTCAGCCATGAAATCTGAAGAACACATGAATGAAAGTGAAAATTACCCCACATACTTTATTTGGGGGGATTTATTTTTAAATGCACAAAGGATTTGTTAAAAACCTAAATTATAAGTTCACGCAAAAACATAACTTTACTAAAATGTACTTACACCCAGGTCATCCGAGATGTAGATGAGTTTGTTTCTTCATCAGATCTGGAGAAATGTAGCATTGCATAGGTGCCATCAGAATGAGAGTCCAAACATCAAAATAATCCACACCACTCCAGTCTACCAGTTAACATCTGGAGACGATGTGTGTTTGTAAGAAATAAATCTATCACTACGATTCTTTAACTTTAAATTGTCTATAATTCATAATAACACTTCTTCCAGAGAAAAATCCATCTCCTTTTGTCTCTCACATCAAAATCCAACCACATATTTGGACTGATTTTGATTTTAAACTGTGCTTGATCTGTGCAGATTTCTCTCCTGATTCAGATAAAATGACTGCTATTATGGACTGCTAGAAACAATGGCCTGAAGTTAAAAACATCTTGATGTTTTTTTTTTCTTACAAACACAATATTTTTTATTAATAAACTAGAGTGGACTACTTGTTAATCATTGGGATGTTTTTATCAGCTGTTTGGACTCTCGTTCTGACGGCACCCATTCAATGGATAGAATCCATTGAAGAGTGATGCAATGATGCATTTCTCTAAATCTGATGAAGAAACAAACTCATCTATATTGTGGATGATCTGAGAGTAAGCACATTGTATAAAATTGTCTTTTTTTTTGTGAAATATTCATTGCAATGTGTAATTCCTGCATTGTCGTCACCAAATGACACCGCAAGCAGACAGCAGGGGGCAGGTCTGAGAGTGATGTTAACACATGGAATCTGATTTCAGATGCAGCCAGCTGCCGGATCAGCTCACTTTACACAGTGTCCTTCACTGACTGCAGCACACTCAAGAGTCAATGCAGGCTCAGCACAGAGTGTGTGTGTTATGTGAGGCTTCTCTCTTACACAAACACACACACACACATATACATACACGCCGCAGTGTAGGACTTGAGCTGTTAAAGAGATTTCCTGTGCTGTTTTAATGTTGTAAAGCAGTGGCGCCGGGGTCCAGTAGCAGTCCTCAGCAAACTTCCAAGGGTGCCTCAAGGTGATCTAATTTAAAGTATTCGAAATACTTTCAACTTTAATTTAGAATTTCTAAAAAACATGATTTAAAAATATGCATTAAATCTATAAATTGTAAACTGATACTCAAGTTTTGGGGGCAGAAAGATATTTTTAAAATAAGTCTCGTGGACCTCAGAGCCACAATTATTTGAATAAAAATACAGTAAAACAGTAACATTAAGAAATATTACTACAACTGAAAATAACTGTTTTCTATCTGAATATACTGTAAAATGTAATTTATACTTTTGTATATTATTCTAAAGTTATGACCCGTACTGTAATAAATCACTGTTGATTTGTGTATTTCAAAGATTTGACCCTTTACAGTACTGCAGGCCAATCTACTGAATCCTCCTGACCCGACTCATACAAACCTCAGGAGACTGTAAAGCAAACGCACACTCAGGACACATATGGGCGGCAGTGCAGAGAGGTAGAGGAAGTGATGGACCTAGAGACTGACCTCCGCACAAACTTGGAGGTGAGCTTGCTGATGAATCCAGATGAGGTTCCCCGGCGGGCCTGGGCGAGGGCGCCCGTGTCGTGGGACAGCGTGGGTGATGCGGGAGGCCCGTTGTATGTGGCGCTGCGGCGGTCTCTGAGCTGCGCCCCATGGAAGGTGCTGCGACTAGATGTGCCCCGAGGAAAACGGGTCCGGTCCGGAGTCATACTGCTGATGCTGTGAGCTGACGGAGACGTAGATGGAGCCCTGGAGCTAGAGCTGCAGACAGAGAAACAGATATTTATAAAAAATTATATATTAAAAAAAAAATAAATAAATAAATAAAAAAATATATATATATATATATATATATACTGGTGCTGTCAAGTAATCACATTAAAAAAAAAATTTAATATATGCATGTATCAGTTGTATATTTATTATGTATATATAAACACACACATGCAAGTATATATTTGTATAAAATATAAATAAGTAAATAAATATAAAAATGTTCAAAATATATATACTGTATGTGTACAATATAAACATTAACTAAAATAAAAATACAAAACAAAACAATGTTTCTCATTTTCATTTAGTTTAACAAAAAAAGTTTATATATTAATTTATTAGAAATTATTAAAATGAATAAACTAGAACTTAAATAAAAAATAATGACATAAAGCACAAAAAAAAAAAAAAAAAAACTTACAATTAATATGAAAACAAATCCTATAATAGTACCCTTACAGCTGTGGTTGTTATTGTTTGCAATGGATTATTAAATATAATGTTGGTTTGTGCTATCATACTTTTTATGTGATATAAGCCATTATTGTTTGCTTTTAATAAAAAACAATTACACAAAAAAGAAAAAAACATATACATATATATATATATATATATATATATCCTACAATACTAAAATACCACTGTCTCTAAAATACTAAAGAGTACGTCTCTTCACCCCTTAAATTCAGCGTTGTCCTCGATGGGCGGCAGCGGCGACTTGGTGGGGTGGCCTGAGGCAGACATGGACTTCACATGCCTCGGTCGAGTGGACGCCAGCGCAGAGGACGCTCCTGGAGACACTGAGGAAGATCCACTCGCCGAGGAAGACATCTCCGTCAAACTGAGGCAACCAGAGACATACATGAGATAAACCAGTCAGAAAAATCTTATTTGATCAAAAGACCACCGAACTCTTTTGTTCAGTGTTTTGTTCAAATATTTACGTCTCTGTCACACCAAACGCAACACAAAATGCAAGCAATTTTGCACATTTAAAACTGCTTAGTGCTATCAAATGATTAATCGCTATTAATCTAATACAAAATAGAGGTTTCTGTTTACATAATATATGCTTATGTACCGTGCATGTTTATTAAGTATATATAAATAGACACACATGCATGTATACATTTAAAATAAATATGCAATTTGTTATGTTATTTATATATAAATAAAATTCTATGAATATAATTATACATATATGTAAATATTTCAGTACAAATTAGAACTATGAGTGTATTATTTGCATTTACAAATTATATTTTCACGAACCAATCATGATCCATAAGTAACTTTCATATTTTTAAATCACATCCAAACATAACTGAAACCACATATATGTAATCCTGGAGCACAAAACCAGTCTGAGGTCTCTGGGGGTATATTTGTGGCAATACCCAAAAATACATTGTATGGGTCAAAATAATATTTTTCTTTTATGCCAAAAATCATTAGGATATTACGTAAGTTCCATGAACATATTTGGTAATTTTCCTACTGTAAATATATTAAAACTCAATTTGTGATTAGTAATATGCATTGGTAATTTGGTTTTCTCAATATTTCGATTTTTTCGCACTCTCAGACTCCAGATTTTCTAATTCTTGAAATATTGTCCTCTCAACAAAACAAACCCTTAATGGAAAGCTGATTTATTTTGAAATATTGACACTCATGACTGGTTTTGTGGTCGAATATGTAAAGAAAAAAACCCACTCTGGACAGCCTTAAAGAGTTAGTTCACCCAAACTAAAAATAACACTAATGAAGATATGTTTGATGTCACACACAGAGAGCCAGAAACGTAACAAAAACCTTACTTTTGCGATGCTTTTACGAGAAAACATTTTTTGCACAAATAATACAAAAATAACAATTTACTCTTCTCCAATGAGTTACGAGGGACAGATGGCTCTGAATTTGTGTTCCGAAGATGAATGAATGTCTTGAACGACATGAGGGTGAGTAATTAACGACAGAATTTTCGATTTTGGGTGAACCAACCCTTCAAAAATGTGTTAGGATGTACCTTAATACTTAACCGTTTAAAATATGCGTGAAGAGATATCCTGTTTATTCCTTCTTTTCATTTTTACTTTGTTTGTTACCGTTACGCTTTCCACATCCGCTCTGGAATGAACGCGTTTAATATGTCAGCGTTAGAGGTTTACCTGCTGTCTTTGCCGTTGGGTATGGCTGAGTGCCGGTCTGTACTGGATCGCTCACAAACGTATGTGTTTCTTCTCGTCATTCCGCCAGCAGCGCTATTCTGTTCACACAAACACACATTATTATAGACTGAGAGTGTGTGACCTACTGTACTCTGCATCTGTGACATGTGATGTATTATGGGCTGGAGTGACCTCTCACCCCTGAAGCTGTGGAGGACTTCCTGCGTTCCTGGGCCACCAGAGGAGAGGCGGCCATGTCTCCTTTTGAGCTGGAGGAGGGCAGCTTACGGGACGCATCCCACTCCTCCTTCTTCTCTCCCTCCACGCTGTTGGCCTGAGAGCGTTTGGTGTAGGAGATGGCCGGAGGTATGGACGGAGCAACTGAACCAGAACCCAGCCATGAACATGTAGTTTCAAAATCTACATTTAACTAATTCCAATAAATGTGGGAACTTGTTTTGAGGCTGTGTTTTGTACCTGTATGATTTTCTGTGGAACGGTTGAAAGCTATTTGGAAGAATGCTGCTAACCAAACAGTTTTGGGTTCCATTGGCTTCCATAGCATGCACAAAAAACATTTTGGAAGCCAGTGGGATTTAAAGCTGTTTTGGTTATCAACATTCTTTAAAATAACACGCTTCGTTTTCCACAGAAGAAAGAAGCTCATACAGCTTTGGAACAACATGAGAATTTAATTTTTGAGTGACCTTTACATGCAAGTTTTAGCCCAGACATAGACTACCCCAAACAAAGAAAATCCATAATAAAAAATTAATAGAAACCTTTTTTATTTCAATTAGTGCTGGGTGTAATGTGTGCTTATATTTCTTATAATACACTCATGTATATATTTAAGAAAATATGTTTATATGTTAGATTTAAACGATTTATCGAGATGAATCGCATGCAAAATAAAATGTTTTGTTTATGTGTGTGCTGTGTATATTTATTATACATACATAAAGAACATATATATTGTATATATTTTGAAAATATTTCCATGTATAAATTTGTATTCATATAACTGATATTATATATAAATCTTTTACACAAATAAACTTATAACATGTATATATTTACGAAAAATATGTTGTGTGTGTGTTTATATATACAAATAAAATGTACACAGCACACATATATTATATAAACAAAAACCTTTATTTATTTAGATGTGATTAATCGTAATTAATTGTTAATCGTATAAAACCTATGCTGTACGCAGAGCAAAATCAGCAAATTAATTAAAAGATAACTGATTATGTGTTTGGGCTAAATAAATGCATTACTTAGAATAAATTGAAATGTTCTGTGTGTGTGTGTGTGTGGTGTTCTGTACCATGGTCGCTGAATCGTCGCTGTTTCTGTGTGGCTGAGATACTGCGCTGGACTTTGGAGTGTGCGGGTGACTGCGTAGAGCTGTTGTTCAGGTCGCTGCTGGGTCGTGACCTTTGACACAGGTTTGTGGTGGACAGCGAATCGCTTCCTTCAAACTAAAACAAGAAAAACAAAACAAGACCAACGGTTTTTTTTTGTCTTTAACTTGATGTAATAAAATCTAATCAAATCAAACAACTGAAACAGAAACAGAAAACACTGAAGTGGATGCAAGTGTTTTGGTTAACTAGTTAATTAACTCATATGACTTGCCTCTGGAGGTTTCCTGCCCAGCAGAAGATACGTGGCCATGACCTCATCGTACTTCTGCCCTACCAATGCATCCGTGATCTCATCTTTAGGGAAACCCATAGTAATCATCAGCTCTGAAAGAGGGAAAAAAGAGATGAATTTCTCTCTCATTCTGTATTGTCTGATAAAGACATAATATCTTGATTTTTTATTACAAACCTATCCGTTTGGTGTCACTGAAGTCTGGCTCAGGTTCTGTATACGGCTTCAGTTCCTCTTCCTCATGACTTACGTTTATCCAGCGGTCCTTCATGATTTGCTGTGAAACATTGACAGACATTAAATTGCACCTTTGCATACGAATGTATAATTATTAACTATCAATATTGAATCAATCATCGGTTTTAACAGATATCGTCAGAAATATAGATTATATACATGTATTTGATTTCACAAGACTTGGAGTTTACAGTATGCTTTCGTTGTGTGAAAAAGAGCATCTCATTTTGTTTTTCCAGAAAAGTATATTTTTCTATAGTTCTTAAGTTAAACGGGTGTGTAAAGTGTTTATCAGTCTGACCTCCAGACTTCCACGTTTGCCTGGATTAAGCACCAACAGTTTCTTTAGAAGGTTTTCACAGTCTGTGGACATGTAGAACGGTATACGGTATTTCCCTCGCAAAACTCTCTCTCGCAGCTCCTGCATGGACCAACAATCAGAGTAAGGACCAAACAAGGCACATACAGCCAGAACAAAATGCTTTCAGGGAAACTTGCTGTGTTTCCATTTCAGGTAAACTACATAAAAACATAAGCTTAAAATTGAGCTTTTTTTTTTTACTTTTCCAAGCTTTAAAGCAAGTGCATCATTACTACTACTTCACATCAACGTTAAAAGTTCAATGGCGTCAATGTTAAAACTCCAAATAGGTTGTTTTTCTTAACAAATAAAACATACATAAATTACAATAAATAATAAATTGAAAACACACAATATTCGTGTCAAATGCTTTAAAAGTTCAAACATTTGAACTTGAGTGAAAAAAAACCCCAAACAAAAGCCAATGAGAAAAGAGCTTATTGATTTGCTGATTTGTACCAGAAATGTTTTTTTTTTGTTTGTTGGTTTTTATTTATGTGAAGTGAAGCAAAAAACATCCTGCAAGTAAACTAGGGCAAGATTACATGATTAAACTTTGTGATTGTAATAAAGCATTGCGAATTAAGAAGTTTAATTTGAACGTTTTACATGTTGTTTCAGGGTTAAAGCCTTTAATTTAAAATACGGAAAACCCTTTTTGATTATTTAATTATTATTATTAATATTTTGTGAAAACTTGTTTTTTTCAGGCTTCATTAATGTAAAATTGAAGAGAACACCATTTCTTAAAATTCGAAATAATTTGTAACAATGTAAAATGTCACTTTTGATCAAGTTTATCAAGATGCATATTTGTTTAATAACACTATTATTTTCTTTCACAAAAATATCCTTACTAACCCCTCAAACCTTTGCACGACAGAATACAATGTGAATAGTGTGGTTTGCATAACTTTGCTTAATTATTTTTTTTTTATTGCTTTTGGTGTAAATACAGTGGAGGAAATAATCAATTGACCCCCTCGCTGATTTTGTAAGTTTCTCCAATGACAAAGAAATGAAAAGTCTCAAAACAGTATCCTTTTAATGGTAGGTTTATTTTAACAGTGACAGATAGCACATCAAAAGAAAAAAAAACAAATAATTTAAATAAAAGGTAGAAACTTGTTTGCATTTCTTTGAGTGAAATAAGTATTTGAACCCTCGAACAAAAACACACTTAAAGGTGCTCTATGAGATGTTGCAGGATTTTAGCTTGATTTCATTTTTATCTCAAACCGTATGCCGTATTATTAACTCCTCATTAACTAACTCCTCCCGTGTAGTTCTAGGATGATTTCTCACCTTTCTCCGAATCATTGACACACCACGAGGTGAGATCTTGCGTGGAGCCCCAGACCGAGGTTGATTGATGGTCATTTTGTGCTCCTTCCATTTTCGAACAATTGCACCAACAAAATCTGTCACCGTCTCTCCCAGCTTCTTGCTAATGGTTTTGTAGCCTGTTCCAGCCTGGTGCAAGTCTACCATTTTGTCTCTGACATCCTTGAACAGCTCTTTGGTCTCTCCCATGTTGGAGAGTTTGGAGTCGGCTTGACTGATTGATTCTGTGGACATGTGTCTTTTATACAGGTGACTAGCTAAATTTTATGGTTGGTAGGGGTTCAAATACTTATTTCACTCAATGAAATGCAAATTAGAGATAGATTCAATTTATTTCTTCAATTTTCCTTTTGATGTGCTATCTGTCACTGTTAAACACTGTTCTGAGACTTTTCGTTTCTTTGTCATTTGGCAAGAACTTACGAAATCAGCGAGGGGTCCAATAATAATTTCCTCCACTGTAGGTCTTCAGTGATCTTGAATATAACAAAAAAACGACCTTCAAATTCTGTCCGTCAAAGGGAAGCGAGCCACTGACAAGCGTGTAGAGAATGACCCCCAGGCTCCAGACGTCCACCTCTGGCCCGTCGTACTTTTTCCCTTGGAAGAGCTCGGGAGCCGCGTACGGAGGACTGCCACAGAACGTGTCCAGCTTACTACCGATGGTGAACTCGTTACTGAAGCCAAAGTCCGCTATCTTGATATTCATGTCCGCGTCTAGCAGCAGGTTTTCAGCCTTACAGAGAGAGACGAACAAAGAAATGTAGCAAACAGTGCACGGTCATTAGAAATCAATGAAACACAAATCGCTAAAGGTGAGCAGATCTATACAGCAGGCTTAAGCGGTGTGCGTGCCTCACCTTGAGATCCCTGTGGACTATTCTCTTCTGATGGCAATATTGCACTGCAGACACAATCTGTACTCACACACACAAAGTCACATTAGCATGACAAATAATACATCACGCTTTGGCTTATCTGCGAATAGAAGCTGAGAAAGTCTGCAAATCCAGCATGTGTTAGGCAGGCATTTTAATGCGTCTTTATGTCACTGCAGTTGAGAGCGAGACAGACTGGGGTCTAATATTCTCTCTAATCACCTCCTGCAGTGAAGGCATTCCGGGGGGTTTCATTCGCCATCATCAAACACGACGGAAAATGGCCTATTTAATTATCACAGCCCAGCAGGGGGTTTAATTACACTCAAAATCTCTGTTCGTTTACAGTTGTCACACGAACAGCTGATCAGAGTGAAACTTGACAAACGCAGTAGTGTAGTATCACCACTAGAGGGCGTGCATGTGCTCTACACCAAACCGTATTGAAATTAATCGTTCATTAAAGGTAATAAAAGAGGAAGATGTCCCCGGTGTATTTACTGATCATGACATGATCACTTATACATTACATATTCATATTTTTATAATAGTAACTAATTCAAGTTTATCTCGTTAATACTTTTTTAGGCAAAAAATGTACAGTATACGTTTACTGTAAGAGACATTAATAAAGTTTTCACATCCAAATAGGTTTAACTAGATTATATAACATCTGATATTCTATTCGATAAACATCCCTTGTGATTTAATGTAGTTATAATTTATACTTTTATACTAATACTTTTTCATTTATAATTGATCGACATGAATCGCTTGTTTACGCTGACGTGCAGTGCATAAGAAAAGCTAATTATTTGCTGTTGTAAATGCTATACTTGAATAAGGCATTAATATGCGGTAAAGTACTAATAAACAGACAATATGCTAGAAATATGCATGCTAATAAGCAGCAAGTTAATAGTGAGAACTAGTCTAGTTTAATTTACTTTCAAAAAGGTATTTCTGATCGCAATAGTCACGTCAGCTGGTTATTTGACCCAAATGGTTCAGATTTATGTGTGTGTCTCACCTGTCGAAACTTTGCTCTGGCTTCCTTTTCCTTCATCCTCCCATGAGCGACTAAGTAGTCAAACACTTCACCTGACACATAAACAGAGACATTCAGAAGTGTGTGTCATAACCTGCGCTAACAGTGATATTAAAAATGAATCTCACCCTTTCATCGCACTCACCTCCACTTGCATACTCCATTATTAAATAAAGTGTCTTATCTGTTTCAATGACTTCAAATAACTTAACTAGAAAAGAGAAACAGACGCAGAGAGTCAAACAATTAAGCACATTTATTCACAAGAGTATGAAGCAGAATATTGTTTTAGAACAATATGGAGCTAAAACAGTATCAAAATTTGAACATAAAATAACTTGCAATCATACTTGCGCATTTATGAATTGTGGTTTGAATCATTAATTGTGGATGTAAATTTGGTTGCCAATCCGCAGATCACATTTTTGACACTATTTTAACCCCATAATTCAACTCTCTCAGGAACTCATCTATGACATGGAGAAACAACAGACCAGGGATGCTTGTTATGGAGATGTGCTAAAATACATGCAAGACATGGCTTCCTGTTTCTTTCCATTTCATGGTGTGCTTCACTGTATGTGAAGAGCTTCAGGGATTCGATTTACTCCGGCTGATGGATGCTAATAACGACTGACTGCTTCCTGTATGCAGTCTTTAACATGCAGTGTGTGTGTTTGGAAAGATGAGAGAGAACAAAAATGTCAGGGATAGGTGGGTAATCACAGCTTTTAGTCTGATTAATCTCAAATCCAGCTCAGCCTCGGCCAATCAGAAGCCAGCGGTGACACGCGTGCCGCCCCGGGAAGCGTACGCCAGAAACAGCCAGTCATGCTAATCGATAGAGAAGTGAAAACAGAGTCGTGTGCTGTTCAGAGAGGCGCAAAAGAGCTGAGCTGGTCAGACATCGCTGATCGCGCTCAAACAGCCCGTCTGAACGACTCTCCTGTGATTCCCTTCCATTAGGAATATAAATAATCCCGTTAACATCTCATAAAAATGGAGCAAGAGAAAAGAGAAGGGAAGTGCCGTGTCACGGATGTAACTGAGCTGTGTATTAAAACAAGACATTGATTAAGGAAGACATCATTTCCAGTCAGCAGGTCTAAACAGCGGTGAGGGTCAGTTTGGAGCCTCACACCAGTGCAGTTACTGTTAATTACAACTATTACAAATAAATGAAAGCATATTTTTGGAAAAAAAAAAAAAAGCACTAAATTACTAAAATATAAGCTAGTTCAGAACATTTCGATAATTAAAAAAAAAAATACTATATATATATATATATATATATATATATATATACACAAATTATTTTAGATGCGGTAATAAGTAATGTAATTCAATTAATAATTTGTAATGGATTACGTTTTTGAGTAACATATATATATATTTCTTAATTTAACTTCCCCTAATTTAATGCAGGCTATATCCATGTGAATATAATTTATACCTTTTCAGCAAACAGCTTATTTCATTATATGGGTCAAAATATGACTTTAATTACATAACAGAATATCATACACAAACAAAACTGCAGAATATGATATGTATAAATGTATGTTAGCATGATGTCTTACCTATATTAGGATGATTTAAGACCTTCATAATCCTCACTTCACGAAAGAGCTGTGGGGTAAAAAAAAAAAAAGGCAAAAAAACATTCAAAAGATTATCTTATATTTATCCTTTTGCTTTTATGAAAGTTTACCAGCATATTCTGACTCGTGGCATTTTCAGATTTGTCCAATGCTTTGTGTAGATTCAGCAAAGAACAATAACTTACCATGGAAACATGATTTTTAAGCAAAAAAAAACAAAACAAAATTCATAAAATTGCACTTTCAGCAACTTATTTCTTGCTCCATCAGTTGTGCAAAAAGCTGAGTTTCGCAAGCTTCACTGAATCAATCCATCGCACAAACCCACGTTAAGTGTGATTCATGAACTGATTTAAGGCCATTGTTTCTAAAAGTGTCCATTGTTTTTGAAATACTGATACTGTAAGATACTCTAAACGTGAAATTAAAGCCACCAGTAGGTGGCAGTAAGTCACTGTAAATAAGTGAGTTATTGTAACTGAACTTAATCATTTATGATTCATTTAGAAACGAATCACTGTCATGTAGCTCAGAGACGAAAAATAATGCTGTGGTTGTGTTTGGAATTATTTTTTGTCGTCAAATAGTGGCAAAACTGGAAAAATTGTCAAAACGTAAGTCTCTTCTTGTTTACTGAACTGTTGTAAAAAATCATTATCACATTTGTAATTATGGTAGTTTTTAGAGAAAAACACGGACTCAATATCAAATCGCACACTCAGATCATTATCTAGTCTTGTGTAAACTCCATATAGATAAACCTGTAAATTCTGCACCTCGTTACAAGTATGGTA
>JAUYWG010000060.1:13844426-13857806 GCA_034779775.1 Enteromius afrohamiltoni | reverse complement strand
AATATATAAACATAACATATTTTCATTAAATATATACATGCATGTGTTTGTATTTTTATATACTTAATAAATATATATAAACAAATATACTATGTAAAGAAAAACTTTTATTTTGGATGCGATGCGATCGTGATTAATCATTTGACAGAACTAATATATATATATATATATATATATATATATCATAGTCATATGTATGGGTACATGGGTCAAAGAAGTTAGGATGTCTGTAACAAAAGAAATTCACAAAAGTGATTTTAAGTCCATAGAAAACACAATAAATGTAAGTAAACTGTCTAATTTTAAGTTTTTGGAGAATAAAATGCCACATTTTCGTTGAAATAATGCTACATTTTTATTCAGTGTAACAGTACTCATGCAAAAATTCAAACAACGTACTTCATACAAATTCATAAAAGAATAAGCAAGCATATTCAATTTTATTGTGTTTTAAGTGAGTAAAAAAATCTTACTGACAAATGGGCAAACCCTTGGATAGTGGCAAATGTAAAAAAAATAAATAAAATGAGTATTTTTGGTGAAATTAATTAGTCTTTTAAAGTGTCATAAATTGATTCTTGTTGTAAATATGTCTGACAATATTGTTACACTGAGTGACAAGTGGGTACATTTTGTAAATCGGGGGAAAAAAATGAAAAAAATATTTTTGCTCAGAAATACAATAATCATTAAAATAATGTTTTTTTACATTATTTGTGGGAAAACAACAACAATTTAAAGCAGTATTAGCCTATGCTTATTGTGTTTATTGTTAAACCCTTTTTCGTCTTCATATGTGCTTTCTTCCTATTTTCATTTTTAAAAAAAAAGTAAGAAATCTATGTGTGACGAAAAAACCGTGTCGCTAGACCAAAATAATATTTTAACAAAACACATTGACTGTTTAATGTTTAAAAAAGAATATAAACCTGTAAACCAACAAAGTTAGGCTTGTGTGGTTAAGTTAAAACACAAAAATAAATGTAATAATTTGACCTTTTACATTTTTTTGGTGTGAAATGGTGTGAAACTTATAGAAACCTATAAATACATTTGGTTTACCATAACATTTCTGTAAATGGAGATAACATCAATGTTGATTAAATATGAACAGTGATACAACTAGCACCAGTTATATTTTATCCAAATATGTTAACCTAATTTGCATTTGCCGACAGGTTATGTCTCAGCATCATCATTCAGCTCTCATCAGTCAGTACGTTCAGTTTGAGATCATCATTATTTTGACTCTTGTGACTCGTCTCAAACCATGAGCACTGGTAAAACTTCCATTCTGCTGCACTGCATCTCAAAAACACACACTGGCCCCTAAAAAGGCATCCAGGCAGCTCGCTTGGTTTTGGAACGCAGCCCCAATTGGATCAGAAGCCACAAATAAACAGTGAACTCCGAAGAGAACACATATGAGATGAAACAGCTGCAGTTTTCATGACACAGCAGCATCGGCATTCCTGCTTTAGCATGACAATGAACACACTGCCTGGACAAAGACATTCCGACAAGGTACGGCCTCTGTAAACACATCCCCCCACACACACTTGTCTCTTTAACTGCACTCCCTTCTCTCACAGCCTTTCCACTCTTACGTAACTGTTGTAAAAGTCAATGTCTTCCAATGTGCGTCTGCAGGAAGTTTCTAAACGCCCCGACTCGCGTTGTTTTGAGCCCTTCTCCTTACTTAAGTACACAAATGACAAAAAAAAACACTTCTGCAGGCTCGATTTCATGCATTACTGCTTTCTGTAACATTTGCACACTTGCGAGCATGTGTTGCATTCTCGTGGTGGCCACAAGGGGTGCTACAGCAACGTTTCACATTGACCACGATGTGAAAAAGCGAGGTGAATCACAGACGCAGGTCTATTGTTTTGATTCAAAAGCATCGTTATTTTGCGCCGGATTTTCACGTTCAGTTGGAACGTGTATTTTCTTTTATTTTTTGTAGTAGATGTGTTAATGGGGACTAATGTTTCATTAGCTTGTCTACTTTTGACTGCTTCCAGAGGTAGTCGAAAATCCATTTGCCATCTAAAATCATGCGTTTGAAGGAGAAAATGATATAAAAAGCACAACGTTTTCCTACTATCCCTTATTCTAACGCTACCTTCACATGCTTTTGAATTCATAAATACAAGTTTTCTAATCAGAAATCAGACACGAATGCGTTGAAGTCATGTTTACTTCTGGGAAACTAGGGCTGGGCGATTTAATCGTTGATTTATTCATGCGCATTTCGTCAGTAAAGTCGGCTCTTTGAATTAAATCGCCCAGCCCTATGGGAAAGATCATTTTGATGTTGAAATTTGGGCGGGCCAAAAACTTTTAACATGGTGGAGGAGACGACCATTTCTGTAGTCTATTTATATGCTATATAGAAATTCCAGAATTGTCCAGTAAAGTTATATCCGTGTGTGTATATATTTTAAACTCGTGTGAGTATTTCCATTTTGCATGGATTGGTTCCGACAGCATGCAATTATATAGCATTAACTGAATTCTTGTGTAGGGTGTAAAATACGTTTTTTTTGTTTATGTTTTTTTTTTTATTTAGATAAAAAATCTAATTAATTCATATATATTTTAAAAACAATGGTTAGGTGTGATCAGAGTTGGAGCTAAACTCTGCAGAAAAGTTGACCTCAAAGGCCAGAGTTGAAAATTGATTCTAAATATTTGCATTAATCGACAAAAAAGTCGAGTAGTTGCTTTTGCAATTCAAACTATTCTGGTAAATTACTAAACTAACTACTCCTTGCAGCCCTGTTCTTCAGTTACTGGGAGTATTTGGACTTCTTGTGCTCCTGTTCTCCAATTCGTTTACAGACAGTAAGGCAGCTGTGATGGGGGGGGTGATAGCGTCTTACAGTTTGACAGCTGCATTGATTATAACAGAGAGGAGTGCACTGATATCCAAAACCCTTTGACCTCTGCCAGGACACACTGCAGCAAACAGTGCTTTACAACACTCCCTCCTCTTATCCACATATCAGCCCGTCTGAGACTTCAAGCCCAAAGACATCAGACAAGCGTGAATGCAAACCAAGCAATAAAACCCCATCAATATCTAATGACTATTTCAAACTATTATTCTTTAGGTTTAGGAGCTTTAGGAGCTCACTGCACACAAACCAGGGAGTCTGCAACACCTATAACATATTTAAAGTCATCATTTACTCACCCTTGTGTTGTTCCAAACCTTCTTCAGTGGAACTAGGGATGTGAACGATTAATAAATACATTTTCGATAAGAGATGCAATCGATTAAAGCTATCAATGGTCGATTAATTGGTTTCCATTTTGGGTTGCGTGCGGCTTATGCACGTGCAAATGGCTGAGAGTGACCGTGATGGGGCTGAATCTTTCACGAAAATGATATTAAATAGACAATTGCTATGGATTTAGCATGTAATTACTCTGATGTTACACAACAGTGGGCAGTAAATTAGGCTTTACATTTAAATTGTGGTTGGTGTCCAGCATTTTACACTTTATATTAAGTGGGCAGTTCCAGGAGTTACCATGTATATACACTGGTATTACAGAGGTGCACCAACTCCACCCACTTTACATATCCCTAAACCTACCCAACTACACCTCCTGATCACCCCCTGTTCCAGTTACTCTTATACATACTGCTTACAAAATGCATTCTGGTAAGATCATTTGTCCGACTTTGATCGGCGCTGCAGCCGTCTTTCGATCACATGTGCCATCAAAGTACCGCGAGATCAAAGCCAGTAGTCCAGTAAACCATTGGTCAGATCAGGATGTGTGCTGCGTGTTTTTTCTTTAAAAAGTTCCTGTAGGTAATACATTTTTATATCGGATATCTGGTATTCAAACAAAACACTAATGATGAAAAATTCCGCCATAATGACGTTGATTCAGCACACTACGGAAACCTATCCGACCTGACGGCTGCCTTTTTACTCCTCCCCCAAACGCAATGGGCAGCTCTCGCCGGCCGGTGGCAGGCTAGTGTAGTGCATCTCGAACGCACCTATTTTCTTTGTCCGTGCTGTTAACCGCTCGATACACACACAGGCCGTGCTTCCACCGCTCTAATGCAGACGCATACAGCTCGCCGCTTTATACGTATACACTCACCGGTATTGGGCTATATTAAAAATAAATTTAAAAGAAACACCGGTATTCGGTATGAAAAGGTCTACCGCCCAGCCCTAGTTTTTACTATACTTAAAAAAGGGAAATTGCCTCAACTTAAAACAACCGATGCAGCCACTTGCCTCATTTTTTCTAAGTTAGATCTAGGTATTACTTTTTACAGTGGATGTAGGTTTTATCGTTTAAACAGGCTTTAAGCAGGTTTTCAAACAAATGGTTTAAATTGCTCGTATAGTGACTGAATAAACTTTTCACTCATTGTGCTTTAATGTTCAAATACACCATTTTGTGTTACAAAGTGTAATTTTACCAATAATCCTCCTAAACACCATTTTTTGTGTGTCTTAAATGCATATTAAAACTGAACAATACGTTAAAGTCTAGACTAGACCAATGAGATAATGGATGATGACATCTTTCTTATGAAATGTGTTCTGTTGTATTTGTTTTTACTGTTAACTTGTCCTCAGCTTTTTTTTTTAATTATTATGTTTTATTTAATTTTTTGCTGGTATTATCTTTTCTGAAATTGGTGTGTATATATATATATATTTTTTTTTTTTTAATTTTTTTTTTTTTAAATCTCAAAACATTTTCTGTTTATTATTAATTACAATTAATTGCATCCAAATTAAAAGTTTTTGTTTATATATGTGTGTATATTAATCATGTAAAAACACACATGTACAGAAATTTACATGAATTAACATGTAAATATTTATATTAAGATAATTAATACTATGCAGAAATATATTCAATACATAAAATATATTACTCATGTCTGTGTATTCATACATACATAATAAAACCGCACATACATACAAAACAAAAACTTTTATTTTGTATCCAATTAATCGATGCCCAGCACTAATATACAGTATTTGTATTTTATATATGTTTCCATTTTATATTTACCAACTTAAGAGTATTTCAATGACATTTGAGATTTCATTAACTTCCATAATTATTTGCAAATTGGAAATCAGAGTTTCTATACTTCACAAAAAAAAAAACATGTTTAGTGGCAATGCAAAAAATATATGTAAGAATCCTCCACTAAAAACCACAATCAGCAATTAACACATAAACTCTTTTAATTTGATTGCGACAGCAGTGCAGAGTCGATGAAAGATGTTTCCTCCACTGATTCAGCATAAATTACTTACATTAATGACCCGCGCCACACACCCAGATGACCTCTGAGCATTTCTGTGCTTTTCATTAATCACGGCCTGTAATTACATGATTGAGTCAACAGCTCCTCTGTGACCATTATCAGCAACTCTCCCACAGGCCGCAGACCTGATCCTGACTGAGTGTCTGCCGCATCACTGGAGGATTTTAACACAAGTACAGGAATCCTTTACATAAGCAGAGCTCTGCAGGCCTATAACCTGAGATGACATTAAACCCCAGGAGCATAAGACAGCGGCTTTATACGGCCTCTCTCTTCAATAACCAATGCACAAAAACTCAGGTGTTGTTTACAGAAAGGCAAATTTCATTTCTGACTTGCGCTTTGTGTAAGAAAGATAAACGGCAGATTACATCCAAACCAGAAGTGATAAAGCAATACAAAAGCTTATCACTTCCTTCTTACGTCGTCCTAAAAAAAAAACAAAAAAAGCAACAGTACACTACTGTTATCAAATTCTATGCCTTTGCACAGAGTAGCCCCGCCCACAGTTAAAAACGATTTGTACAAATTCATGCTTAAATCCTAATCGTGTGAAGGCTGGAACAACATGAAGGTGAGGACAGGTCATTTTTGGGTAAAGAATTTCTTTAACTTAAGTGTTATTCCCCCTTGTGATTTCTGTTGGTGGAGCATTTGATTTCCTTCAACCAGTTTACTGAGAATACCGCCAGTCACTGAAAATAATCATTTAACACACTCTAAAGTAGGCCTACTGAGATTACTATGTTTGGGACCCCGCACGGGTGTATTTGTAGCAATATCCAACAATACATTGTATGGATCAAAATGATCCGTTTTGCTTTTATGCCAAAAATCATTGTTATATAAAGTAAAGATCAAGCTCCATGAATATATTTTCTGAATTTCCTACGGTACATTTATCGAAACTATATTTTAAATTAGTAATCTGCGTTGCGAAATATTTAATATTTAACTTTTTTTTTCAATGTTTCTGGATCTTAACAAACCACACATCAATGGTAAGCTTATTTATTCAGCTTCTTCTTCTTATTTATTTATTTATTTATTTTAATGACCCTAATGACTGATTTTGTGGTCCAGGGTCACATATTTATAATCGTGTAGTTACATGTATACAGTAAAAAAATTGACGCTGAAGCTGCAGTTGGTCTGATGATGGGAAATCAATCTGATTTGATGATGATGATGATGATGATGATCAGATCATCAGTGTGTTGCTTTGGTTAACACAGGACGGAGAAGCACCTGAACGGTCCTGAGTAATCCATGCAGTTACACAAACAAATATAACTCTAATAATAGCTTTATATCAACACTAGACACGATTATCAAACCTCAGAAGACAAAACGAGTACACGCTCAACCAACCCGGCTCGTTAAGCCATTAAAAGCTCGTGTCCGCGTCCACGAAACCACAAGAATGCAAACGCGCGATAACATTAATGCGAAGTGATATTGACTTACATTCTCGGCGTCGCGCTCGTTAACGGTGGGCAATGGCGTTCTGGTCGACATCTTGTGTTTACAGGCCGCTCGCACTAGCACCGGCGCTCGGTACAGCTGAGCCGCGGAGCCGGGCTTAGCGAAGATAGCGCGGAAGATACGAATATCCGATGCCCGTCACACCGGCATGTCTCCTGGCCTTCGACCTACGATGCGGCGGCGGCGGCTTTCCTATAACATGCACATATCCAGGAGCGGCCCGCGTCGGCCGCGAGCGAGAGAGAGAGAGAGACGGAGCGACGCGACGCTGCGGATGCGCGGACAGAGCAAGAGAGT
Organism: Enteromius afrohamiltoni; assembly: GCA_034779775.1. NCBI lineage: Eukaryota > Metazoa > Chordata > Actinopteri > Cypriniformes > Cyprinidae > Enteromius > Enteromius afrohamiltoni. The sequence goes on along the minus strand of JAUYWG010000060.1, from coordinate 13,850,701 downwards.
GTGTGTGTGTGTGTGTGTGTGTGTGGAGCTCAGGCTCCTGCATTGATCCACCCTGATGAAACACACACACACACACACAGGGCGAGACAGAGGGGGTGGACGATGATAGAACTCACAGCTTCTGTCGCAAAATAATACATCTACTATCGTTTCTTTATATGTCTATTCAACCCCGTGCATTTGATTGCAAAATTATTATTACTTTTAATAATATTAATTGCAGATCTGTGCAAATGCTTTGTCATGGCAAGCTCAGTCATTGCTTCATATGGAGAAAGTGCATGAACTGCTAAAATGTCTCTTAAAATAAGCCTCTCTATATGATCTCCATCACCCCCTAATGGGTTTAAAACAGTAGCTACTGCGTTTCAGACAACATCTCATTAAAGTCATATATTTTTTTTCTTGATAAACCACAATAAATTAATGCGTTAATAAATGATTCATTAAAATGTTATGTTGGGAATATAATCAATAGATTATGAGGTCTCACAATTATTCCTGTTACCTATCCTCCTCACCGCCAGAGGGAGCCACCTTCTGAGCTCTAGAAGTGGTACAACTTACTATACTATATTAGAATTATTTTTGTATTGTCTGTTAGAATCCAGTTAATTTTCACATTGAAACTACAGCACACCTTTTGTTATGATTGTAAATCCGCCCGTGCCTTTTGGGAAGATTCGCATTGCTTTTTATTTCTTTGACGTTTTACCTATTCCAACAAAGAAAATTGTATTGTTTGATTTGTTTGTAAAAGATGAAACACACAATTCCTGGGAAATTCGTTTTGCATAAATTCTTCCAAATTGTTATTTTTTACGAAGAACTGTGAAACGGAAGACTTGTTGCTTTTTGTCACTGAAATGAATGAAAAAAAAGAATTCCTTAAACTCCTGTAACTTTATAGAAAATCTTAAACTCGCTGAAAACCCCTATTTATTTGAGTTAATGGAGTTTAATGGAGAATTTTGCATGGCCAAATACACGGGGTGAAACCACGGTGAGACATCAGTGATTGAAGAAGAATAATGTTAAACAATCAGGATTGTGTTCAAATCTGCTGCAGCAAATGCCTTGAAGACCACGTTTCCTCCACAGAGATCTTCTCAAAACTAGAATCCATGAAAGATCATGAACAGAATACACAGTTGGTGAAGTATGGAAAAGATGATCATGATCACTAAACCCTGAGCGTTTTGGAGGACCGAGATGAACTCCAACATCTGTCCTGGCAGCTCAATTACCTGACTCATGATCAAACTACATTCGTCATTCACTTGACGACTGTTCAAAAGATGTATGAACCTATTCCAAGAAGGTTGGAAGGCAAATGGTGGTAAAACACCTGAAAAGAACATTGTGCATTTCCCAGGTGCAACCCCTGTAGGTTTTATGGTGAGACACTGCAGATTAATGAACTAATAGTTATCACTTTACTTACATAGTAATGGTGTGCATAAGTGCTACTCCATCAAAGAAACAAATTAGCAGTGTCTTTTGGATGTTTTCTTTCCACTACTAGAAAAAAAACCCAAAATCTCAAACTTGACCGGTCCCTGAAAAAACAGGTTTTTGACTGCTGTGTCTCCTCTTAAGGAATAAGTCATATAAGCTGATAGAGCATGTAAAGATGAAGAAAGTTAAGAAAGCTAGAGAAGATTAAGATAATGAAGTTAATTCACCCAAGAATGGCCATCACTAATTTAAAGACTGCAGCTCAAGGAGGCATCACTGCCACAGACTTCCCACCAGAGCATAAAGAAGAATTCTTTCTGGTCCAGAACCATCGTGTCTTCAGAGGAAATGAAGATCTACATTTCTCCAATTTAGCCCTCACCTCCTCATACAAGAAAGTACAAGCAGTTTCTGGAAATGATTATGGTTAACTCTACAACCATCAGAGGGAGTCAGTGAGCTGCAACTCCTAGAAATCAATTTTCTAAAAATGTCAGACATAGCCATGGCCAATGAGCTTATTACAAGCTATATGGTGCATACAAGAGAACTTTCTTTTGTTTTTTTTTTACATTTACAAAACGTGAAATCAACCAAGCTTTGTTTTTAAAAAAAAAGTGAAATTTTATTGCAACAGCAGAGTATGTGACAGAAGCGTTTTTCTCCAGAGTAAAGAGTACCTCTGAATTTTCATAGAAACCAATATGTAACGTGTGGGTAGCAATTACAAGATAATTCTTACAAGATGAACTCTTACTAAGCAATAAAACACTATAAATGTAAAAAAACCAACAAAACATTCAAGGCTTTTCGTGTCGTAACATAGCGTACTAAAATCAAGACATCCTTCATTTTACAGGCACTTGAAATGTGAACTCAATGAAAAAGTCGTCTTATTAACAGTTTTCTAGGCAGTCTGTTTCTATGAGTACTTCTGAATTATATAAAAATGGTCATAAACATAATAAAAAGTCATATAAACAGTACCTTTCTGTACACTGAACAAACAGGACCTTTTAAATAAATTAAGAGGCTCCCGAGACAATCCTTCTAAAATATAAAATTGGTCAGTGCATGGTTTGGTATTACAAACGCACTATATTTTACTATATTTCAACATTTTGAGCGGGCAAACTCAAACTGAGAAGTGACAGGGCAGCTTTCGGTACAAACCCCATTTAAAATCAATGTTTGAGGAACCTTCTAAAACATAACACATATATATATGTGTATATATATATATATATATATATATATATATATATATATTTATAAAAGGAGGAAATGGTGGAAAATATATCAAAGTCCAAGTCCTTTTGTTCTTGAGGCAAGATGCTTGAAGGATGGAGGGATTGGAACAATGGCTTTCAGGAAGATCCATTTCTCTCACACTTTACTTTCAGAGGGCAGATCGCTAAGGGCGGCGGAGATGTCACTGAAAGACAGTCTGTCTTTGGGGCTGGCTGCCCAGCAGCGCACCATCAGCTTGAAGACCCGAGATGGACACCCCTGAGGAGGAGACAACTTCAGCTTGCCTTCCTGCAAAGCTGTAGAGACACAAATAAAGACCATTAGGAAGAAATCATAGCCATAAGTCAATACAGGTGTTACAGAACATGTACTCGTACTGAAATATTTTGGTTCGATATGCAGGTTTTACATGAGATTTGAAAAGTTCAGCAAAAAGTGTGTCGAACTTGGGTCGATTGGGTCAAAAAGACGATTAGGCGATTATTTTTTGTATTGTTGAGTAGCCCAATCACACGTCTGTGGGGGGAGTTAGTGTAAATAGCTTCTGCCAACAAGGCAGGCCATTTGCACATAAATTTAAGTTTGGGGTCTGTTGTGAATTGTTACCTTACAGTAATGTAAAAGGGCTCCCTTTTAGAGTATAAGCTGTGGTAGATTTGTATCACAAGATTTGAACTAAAACTGAATTAATTTAAAGGGGTCATCCGGTGCCGCATGCACATTTAAAAGCTGTTTGGACTGAAATGTGTGTTGGGAGTGTGTGTACACAACCACCCTACAATGATAAAGATCCACAAGTAATTTTATTAAATTAAAAGAAGAATAAGTTGTCCCTTCTGAAATAAAGCCATTCTTAGATGCATGTCATTGTGGCGTCACACCGGCAGAGGCCACTCCCACAATAGTTGATTGACAGCGGCGTGTCACACAGACTGGACTGGTGTCTTACCTCAGACCCGCCCTGTGTGAGCCTTCATCAGACAGAGACGCAGAGACAAGCAAGACTCCTAAGAGATTCAGTCTTTACCCCTGCTTTACCAAAACCATTCTGAACCATGAAGTCGAAACCCGAGGTGTACACTGAATCGTCACGTTTGTGCAGTGTTACACCACTACAAATCAATACATAACCCATTTGACATTTTAAAACGCACCTTCTAGAACTTTGTCGTCTGTGAGTTCGGCGTACGGCAGCTCCCCAAAGCTGAAGACCTCCCACATGAGCACTCCAAATGACCATACGTCCGTCTTAGTGGAGAAATCATCCTCAAAGACGGCTTCAGATGGGAGCCAACGCAGAGGAATCCAGGACTGGCGATAATGGTAGTACTCGCTACATGAACACAGAAACAATTGTCACCACAAGATGGAAGCAGTGAGAGTAAAATCATACGTGGAGAACATTCACAAGCCTGTGAGCAATCACTATACAGGGAGCATTAGCAGTGGAAAAGATGACTTCAGTGAACGTTCTTTTCATTCCTCGTTTATAAATCAAAGGGTTTGACTCTAAACATGGATAAGGTCTTGTTAGTGAACTTAATTGCTTTAATAAAAAGCAAATGTGTGCGGCTGTACCTGTTGTAGACGTCTTTGCTAAGGCCCAGAGCAGACACTTTGATCTGTCGTTTGGAGGAGATCAGGCAGTTACGTGCAGCCAGGTCTTTGTGGACAAAGCGCTGGTTGGACAGGTGCTCCATGCCTCGAGACACCTGCAGACACACGGACACCTGCGAGCAGACAGTAGAGAGTGAGTGCTGTTCGCTCTGTTGTGTGTTAATGTACATATACCATAACTGTGACCAGTCTCTCTTATATACAGTATATTAACTACCTTCTGCTTGGTGCTGAGCGGTTGGACTTTGACTTTCTCATCTTTGCTCTTGGACACTCTCAGGTACTGCTTCAGATCACCCTGAAGAAAAAACAAAAACAAAACCAAAAAAAAACAGGAAAATGAGACAAGAGCAAAAAAAGGATAAAATATTTCAATTAGCGCTTCAAAATGTAACTAGAATAAAGCCATAGGCCACATATGTGCTATCAGGGATCAAAGGGGTTGTTGTTAGAAGAGAGAAGATATTTTTAAAACAACTTCAGTCATGGCTAAACTGCACAGCCCTGAGGGTTTCTTAAGGGCCCGATATACTTCAAACGAAATCGAAGGACGAACTGAAATAACGTAATTTCGAACAAAATCAGACCAAAACAAAAGTTTATTTTGAGTTTGTTTGGCTGTTTGAATCTGTTGACCAAAGCTAACTTTTCGTTCGTTTTGGCTCCTAAACACCTTCGAGCTACCATTGGTCTGAGGCATCTACGCAATTTGTGGGTGTGTTCTGAAACTCCACATTGTTTGGCGAGGGATTTTTTTTTTTTTTCCCAGGATTATTTGTAAAGCAAGCAAATAAATATCACACCATACTGATGCTGTTGTTCTTCTTCTTCTTTCAAGTACACAATAAATAACCCTTTGTTTTTAATCAAACGTAAAGGCTACATGCGAGCGTCCCGTCATGTTTACATTAATCTAAACCCCGCCTCCATCAGCAGGGGTGTCAGAATTTTCGGAAACAGTATACCCTCACTAAGTCGTTTTAACCTACTTTTTGCCCTCAAACAAAAAACGAAAAAGAACTTGGTTTAAAGTATATCGGGGTCTTAAGTGTGAAAGAGTGTAAATTATAGACAGACAGAGGGACAGACAGACGGTAGGATGGGATGTGTTGTGTAATGTCAGGGAAAAGACCTAATAAGAGTGATGATGGGATTAAATGCAACAATAACAGAGAGACAAACATGTAAACACATGGACATATACACAGATAAATAGGCAAACAGAAAGATAAATAAGAAACTGCTAGATAGATAGAAGGACAAACATATTGATAGAAACGACAGACAGAAAGGCAGACAGATATATATAGAGAAGAGAGACAAACAAACAAAAAATCTGACAGACAGATGGACAGACAGACAAAAAAAAGACAGGCAGAGAAAATACAGGCAGACAGGAGATAACCAGAAGATAGACAGACAGACAGAAGATAGATAGACAGATAAAGAGACAGAAGATAGACAGACAGAAGATAGAGAGACAGAAAATAGAAAGACAAAAGATAGAGAGACAGAAGATAGACAGAGAGATGGAGAGACAGACAGATAGACAGACAGAAGGTAGATAGACAGATGGACAGACAGAAGATAGACAGACAGAAGATAGACAAAAGACAGACAGAAGATAGACAGACAGAAAGACAGACAGAAAGACAGACAGAAGATAGACAGACAGAAAGACAGACAGAAAGACAGACAGAAGATAGACAGACAGAAAATAGACAGACAGAAAGACAGACAGAAGACAGACAGAAGATAGATAGACAGAAGACAGACAGACAGAAGACAGACAGACAGAAAGACAGACGATAAACAGAGGATAGATAGACAGACAGAATATAAATAGAGGATAGATAGACTGACAGAAGATAGACAGGATAGATAGACAGACAGAAGATAGATAGACAAACAGATAGACAGTCGTGTAGTTTGCTGATGTTACCATATCA
>JAUYWG010000060.1:13819322-13844326 GCA_034779775.1 Enteromius afrohamiltoni | reverse complement strand
ACAGGATAGATAGACAGACAGAAGATAGATAGACAAACAGATAGACAGTCGTGTAGTTTGCTGATGTTACCATATCAGTGTACTCCATTATCATGTAGTGCGGTTCCACTTCTCTACAGATGCCCAGCAGACGAGCGACGTTAGGGTGGCTGAGCTTAGCAAACATGTCACATTCGCGACGGAAATCCAACTGCATCTGCTCATCGCGTGTCTGCATACTCTTCACCAGCACCACCGTCTCCTCCTCATCCTCAGTGGCCTTCGCTTTAGCCAGCAGCACTTCACCAAACTCTCCTTTACCTACACGAGGACAAGCAAAGCAGATTCATTAGTTCCTGTGAAAATCGTTCAAGACGACCTTTTAAAGAGGTCTCTGTTTTTGCTGTACCCAGTGTGGTGATGGTGTGCAGGTTGTTTCGGGGGAAGTGGAGCTTGTCGTGACTACTGTGGCGTTTGTTGTTTCCGCTGGCGGCCATGTTGGTGAGCGCCACCTCCTCCTGGATCTCTGCTGTGGTGTGGCCGTTCTGTTGGACATCTCCTAAGGGTCGATCAGAGAACCGGATCAGAGAGCTGGCTCTGTTGTCACACAATTGCATGCTAGCAAAAGTTAACAGCGCGTACCGTTGAGACATTCCACCTCTCGCTCGTCTCCGTCCTGCCCCTTCTGGAGTCTCTTGGCATTGCGCCTCTGCTTGCAATAAAACATAAGGCCCAGCACGATGATGATATAGGCCACCGCCGCCCCCACTGACAGACCGATAGTCTGGATCATTTTGTAAGGGGCCTTTTCATCGTCTGCTAATGAGTGCTGAACTGGTTTTTCTGTGGACAACCACACACAGAATGCATACGTTAAACACCAGGGTTTTTTAGAAAGAGCGGTTTCATTCCAGCATTCCTTCTGATCTCAACTCAAATTGGCTCCTTATAGGAATCAAGTGATAAACTGGCATGAGCATTCAGTTAAGATCTAACAGTCATGAATTCGCACTAAAACACAATTTGAAGTGCCTCTCCTTTCTCTGAAGTCAACACGCCACTAGACTCAAAGTATTCGTAATTCAACTTAATTTGGTAATTGAGTTGGTACTCCGTGATGGGCCAAAACTAATTTAGGGTGAACTTTGAAACTGTTTTGCAGCATATATCAGGTTTCAAAGAACCATATTAAGATGGTGGCAGATATGCAGTAATGTAAACTTAAGAATTAAAGGACCACATGAACTTCGTTTAACGATCAGCGAAAATATGAACATTTACAAATTTTGACAAGCTGGAAGTGGTCTCAGTGAACGTTGTAGGGATAATGCGTTTTTGTGGGCCAACTATGAAATTAGCATCATCCAAATTCCTTTGAAACACCAAAAAGTATGCTTTCATTGGCATTTGGATTAATGATTGAAAATAAGCTGTGTGATTGACGAAATTTTATAATTCGTACATGCATCGTTCATCCTGATAACCCTCAAATAGACATGAGTTTTGAAGCCAAAATACAATAACTGCTGTTGTCCCATTTAGACAAATTGTGTATATCTCATGTTTGTGTCAACCAGAGACAATATTTTCCAGCATTTAGTGCAAAACTCACTGATTTAGGGACAACGAAGTTAGAAGAAACGATTAATGTGGATTAACCGCATTGACCCACAGAAAGCTGCTTCTTCAAAAGTAACTTCTGTGACACTACTCAATCAATCGCTAGGCACGTAACGGTATAGATAATAATATAATTGTAAAAATATACATTTTTTAACCCATCCGAATGCACACGCACAGCAGTGAGAAGTGAACACCACACACACTCACACCGTGAACACACACCCGGAGCAGTGGGCAGCCAATGCTGCGGCGCCTGGGGAGCAGTTGGGGGAAGCTGGGACTCAAACCCATGACCTTTGTGTTACAAGTCCAACTCCCTATCCATTATGGACTACTCAGTATTTTTTTTATTGATCAAAAATATTTTGTTTAATAACTTAATAATTGGGGAATAGCATTAGAATGCTATATATATATATATATATTTTTTTTTTTTTTTTCAAGTATACCTTTAGAGTTTGCCTCATTATCCTAACCCTAACCCTTAACGAACGATTATTTTTTTTATCAATTAGGAACCAATTGTATAGTGAAGTATGGACATTGCACACCAAAATCTTGCTGATATGAGGAAAACTTGGCAAATTGATGAATTGCTCAGAATGAGCCCCTTAACGTGTACTAAGACAATGAAATGCACATATCTGTAAATACACACGTAATTTTCTTTGGTAAGTAAGTAAAGATAGTATGACACTTACCAACAACATAGAGCTCTGCCGAAGTGTGTGCAATGTTACAGCTGTTTCCTGCAATGCAGGTGTAGCTTCCTGTGTCCTCCATGTTGACGTCATGAATGACCAGAGAGCCGTTGGGCATCTTTTGGAACCTAAATAAGAAAGAAACAAGGCGAGATTCTTGAAACTCTTCTTTTGAATCGTCTGATGAAACCAGTTGATGAAAGTTGGAATTGTGATATTTGTGATAATTCAGCTTTACCTGCTCTTGTCAGCCTCCAGAAATTTGTCTTTTTTCTTCCACTGAATGAAAGGAGGAGGGTCTCCAGTGGCCTGACAGTGAAGTACCGCAGTGTGGCCCTGATATACCGTGGTATTCTCCGGCTTGAGCTTAAACACCACATAAACTAGAAAACAGGAGTAAAACGAAAAAGAAATACAAAAGACAGGAAGGTCAAGAGACATTTCCAATTCAAACAGAAATGTATGAATTAGTTTACCTAATTGAATAATGTCTCTCGTTCATGTGGTTCAATACTTTTTTCCCCCAAGTACCTGCGACGGTGAGCTGGACAACGGCTCTGATCTCGCCCTGCTGGCTGTTGGATGCGAGGCAGGTGTAGTTTCCGGCGTTCGTCCGAGTCACTGTGGTAAAGTGCAGCGTGCCGCCCTTCTGCTCCACCCACGCAGGGATATCAGTGCCGTCTGCAACAGCGCCAGACAGACGCACATTCACCACTGGGAACTACTGTACTTCATTCAGTGCCAGATGTTTGCATTCTCAAGGACACACAATAAATAAATTTGTTCATAAAGAATTTGCATAAATAGGATTTATGTACTTTTCGGTTCTATGCCTGAAATAAAGGTTTGTGATTAAGCCAAGCTCAGTATTTTTTTAAAATATATTAGTAGTAGTTTTTAAAGCGCCCTCATGTCTTTTAAAAAGGCTTAATGGGACTGCACAAGTTTTTGGGGACATTTAAGTTGCGTTGAAACGGAAGTAAGGACAGATCATATGTTCTGTATTGTGATGTTCATATGACGGAAATGGCTTACTTAAAAAGAAAAAAATATATAAATAAATTGGGCGGGACTTGGTTCTATGCATCAGTCCATACATTGATTGGATGCTGAGAAGTAGACGAAAGCTCCCAAAAGAGGATTGTGAGGCTATAACAGGACCTTCTCACCAGAAGGTTCAGCAATGACTCCTTAATTAAATGTTATGAGGTCAAAAGAGTAAAAATAAATAATTTATAAACAAAAAATTGCCCTCTTGCAAAAAGAGCACAGTGTATACTATAGTTTATAGGGACAGTCTCAAATGGAACGTGACCAAAATTTGGGGAATAGCAAAGATTAGGGTTTATTGTTTGCATTTTATGCATTCTAAAGTGAAGCCATATACAACACTGTTAACATCTTTCACCCTTAACAATCACAATGGTAGTCAGTCTTCTCTGCCAGACCTGTCCTAATCCAGCGGATGGTCGGGGTCTGTCTGCCCTTCGCTGAACACTGCAGATGTCCTTCTTTATTGAGCTCCAGGCACTGGTAGGTCTGCGGCGTCGGCGTGAACTTCAGACGCTCTGAAACAGACATTGCAATAGTGCTCGAGTGACTCTTATATATTGGCATTACATCAGCCGCGTTGACAATGTTGTTTTGTAGTGTGTTTTTCAGTTACCAGTCAAATTTAGAAAAAAAACAGAAAAGTTTCTCACCAAGAACATACACCCGTGCTTGGGCAGATAGTTTTCCTGCCTCTGTTTTGCTCTCACAGCTGTACAGGTGGCCGTCGTACACCTCCACGTTATTTATACGCAAAGTTCCATTGGAGAAGAGTTTGAAGTGACTATCCTGTATAAAAAAAAACATTTTAATACATGAATTAGTAATATTTAGTTTGAAGCGTCTTCTTGTGGCCTAAATAATCAACCAATCACGGACTGAAAATATGCTGTATCACTTCCATGTTTGTAGTTTTTGACCATTTTTATGCATGCTTTTAGTTCTATTTGAATCCTCATCCACTGCGCAATGTGTTTTTGGCAATATTAGCTATTTGAGTGCACATTAGTAAAGGTTTACTTTTACTAGACCACCCGGGAATCTCTGATGTGCTATTTTCAACATGTTATGATTATGATTCTATTTTCAAACACTATTAAGGATGCATAGAATGCGAACTGGGACACAGCAAATATTTGTGACAACATGATTACTACATTGATGTTTACTTCACAGTTGACCGTGCAGCAGAGTATCATGTTTCACATTTAGAAAAATCACCACATCCTCCTTTTTAAAGACATCAAAAGGTGCCTCTAGCCTCAGGACGTGGTTTGAGATTGTGTTACGAATATGATATAGGGGCATGACATCACTGTCCCACTCACCTCGGCGCTGATTTGCTGCATGTTGCGGTACCATGTGACCTTGGGTTCAGGTGTGGCACGTGCGTGGCAGTGCAGGTACCCAGCGCGCCCCTCCTCCAGCTGACTGTCCACGGGCTTCTGGATCCACTCCGGTTTGGCTGGAACACACAGAGCCAATGTTGAGGGACGCAACAGAGAAATGGACAACATTTTTATAGCGGATAGTAGATCTTTAACATTCATATTGCAAACGTGATTGTGCTATCTGTGTATGTGCTAACATACTGATAAGATGCTTTAGGACATTGTTAGCAAGTTTTAGCATGGTTGCTGGCATGATGTTACACACTTCTAACATGAGTTCACATTGTTTAGCACAGGGCTGTCCAAAGTCGGTCCTAACATGCCTAGTAAGAGCTTGATCAGCTGCTTCAAGTGTGTTTGATTATGGTTGGAGCTAAACTCTCCAGGACACCGGTCCTCCAAGACTGAATTTGGACAGCCCTGGTTTAGCACTGCTAACATGTTTTGTAACGTTGCTACCTTGATTTTACCCACTTCTAGCATGTTTTAGCACATTACTAACATGACTTTACACCCTGCTAGCATGTTGCTAATGCTAACGTGTTTTAGCTCCCAATTGTACCATCACAAAGAGGCACAAAATCTCTTTCCAGAACATTCTCTTACACCGTTCCTAGCTGGTGGAATGATCTCCCCATCACTATACGAAATGCCAACTCCCTTACAACTTTCAAACAACTGCTGAAAACCCATCTCTTTCAACACTATTTGACGTCATTACAAAAATAAATAAATCTTTCTTTCCCTTTCTAGCCTGCACTTATCTGAACATTGCCTGTTATCCTGTATTATAAACACTTCCGAAGTTGTTTTTTGCCTCTTTAGGACTAATTGCAAGCTGTTTTCCCCACCTGCTTTGGATAAAAGCGTCTGCTAAATGAATAAATGTAAAAGCACATTACTTACATGACTTTACACCCTGCTAGCATGTTGCTAATGCTAGCATTCCTTATAACACTGCTAGCATGATTTTACCCTCTGCTAGCATGTTTTAGCACATTGCAAGCATGTTTTCTGAAAGTTCTTTCTTTGTCCAGTGTCTGCACTATTTCTCACCAGAGGTTGGGACTGATAAAAATGGCTTTTTACTATTTTAAAGTAGTTGCATGCGTGTCTGAACCTTCAAGCATTTGTCTATGTTGTTGTGTCAAAAGTAGATTGTTATTTTCTTTTTTTAGTCTTTCATTTATTTCCGACAGTTTGCTGCAAGTGCTGTCACCTTGTGGCCAAAGGGGAAAAAATAATGCAAAAATACAGTTATTATACTTCAGGCTTTACTCCAATACATAACAATTGAGTGCAACAACATTGTGCCTTTTTCGAATATCAGAAACTCAGAAAAGCCAAGCACTCACAAAAAAAAAAAAAAAAACAGGATGAAATAGTACAGCCCTGAGTTGAACAGGAAGGACAATGTATGCATGACTGACTGTAAAACATTTTCAAACAAATAGGCCAGATTCATATAAACAGAAGGTGTATTAGTGTAATCCAATAATAATAACAACATTTGACTATTGTTTCTGACCTTTTACTGTTCTGTTAAACAACATCTCCACACGACCAAATAGGAGCTACATCTCTTTAACCCTGTTGGATCACGCTGATGTTAACAATAATCGTTAAAAAAACTACAGCCGACGAGTCTCTAAGGCAAGTTTTTCGCTTGAGAATAGTAATTTATTTAAAGTCCTGAAAGCCCCTGTTGTGTCACACTGAGAGACTTTTTGTCTTGGTGTTATAGATCACCTACAGGACTTTAATTCATAAGACAGTATGGGTCATAATGAAGAAAAATGGCTGGAATGTGCAATATTCAAGAGGACAGTAGGGCTTGAAACACGTGCTACTGGAGAAAGCAAATTAATTGCTTCTGGGAACACAAGCTAGTCTTTTTGCATTGTTGTGTCCTGAAATGTGTCACATACATCTTGCATTCTTGAGCCACATTGACACTGCAGTTGCTGAAGCCCAATTTTGATTTGTGGACTACATTTTTTACTAGGCACTTGGCAACCCAGAGTAACAGTACAAAAGGTTGCCAAATCTAGCCCAATCAAGTTTTTACATTTAAAAATGCTGCCTTGGCAATACTATATACTGACCCGGAAAAATGTCCACTTGAGTTGACGTCATACGCCACCATCGCTTTTTCAATGATTAACAACGCGCATTGACAGGAATATCTCATATCCGACAGATATCAGATTTATTTCCACATATGAATGAGGCCTGAGGCTGATCTGAGAGTATCGCGATTCATGTGCTTTTTTCCTGCTTACACGGTTGTGGGTCTTATCCAATCTGGGCCACATGAAAGGAAAAAACTGGAACTGGCTCATGTAAATGCAGACTAATGCTGTATTAGTGCAATCTCTGGACAGATGTCCCTTTCAGGCAAAGCAACACTTTGAAGAGCTGAGAAAATTAGTTAATCACATTTGAAGGAAACACTGACACTCTTTAAGACTTACTTGCTACAGTTACAGTCAACTCTTGTTTCTTCTGTCCAGCCTTGTTTTGTGCAAAACACGTGTATGTTCCTGAGTCTTCACCACGAGTGGGGCTAAAGATCAGGTTCAGTCCTTCCTGGTATACTCTGCCCTCGGCTGGAACTCGCTGTCCCGCGTATTCCCACCAAACCTCTGGCTCGGGGTGCCCATGGGGTGCTGGACACGTTACCTGCTCCAGAGAGTCTGCGCTAAACACTCTAGACTGTTTAGGCATCATGTCCTCGATTTCTGAGGAGAAAGAGTGACAAGTATGAGAGTATCAAAGATGATACAAATGGAATCCCTACAAAAGAGAGATTTTCTGAGAAGGGTTTGTAACCAGGCTGTTTTGGGTCACCACTGACTTCCATAGTAGGAAAAAAAATAAAAATAGTATGCAAGTCAATGCTGACCCAAAACAGCCTGGTAACAAACTATTTTTTTGTTTAAATATCTGAGGTGTCCATTTACATCATTGCATGTCTAACCATACATGAATAGGTCTGAGCGTCTTACCTGCAATACGCAACGAGGCCTCAAGAGACACAGGAGGGCCCCGGGGCCCTTGAGCCACACATTTATACAGGCCTGTGCTTCGCTGCTTCACCTGAGTGATGAGGAGGGATCCATTGCTCAGAATAAAGACACTGCAGAAAAGATAATGGTAAAATGTGTGCTCATTCATAGGGTAAAGTTTATTTGTCACTTTCAAAATCCAACGATTCTCTTTAAATCCTCACTTAAAGTCACATGCCTCCAACATTGCAGTACTAAAATTTTGTAAAAGCTTATAAGACCCCTTTTAAACCTCACAAAGAAGTGCACAGATTTTTTTGAATTGCACTTAGACTTGAATTAAAGTGTAGTACCGGCTCTTGTTGGCCACCAGATCGTTCTCATGGTACCACTCAACAGTAGGTTGCGGTTCGGCTGTAAACTGACAATGGAAAATTGCCTCCTCGTTCCTCATGACTACCAAGTCTTCTGGCTTCACCACTGGTTGAGGGAAACTCTTATCTTCAGAGAGAGATAAAGACCATTTATTACTTAACGGAAACATAAAAAGTTAAATGATTCTCAAACAAACAAAAAAGTAGGGATGCACCAAAAGTAAAATTCTTTGCAGAAATGAAAGCAAAATAATTTTTCAAAAAACTTCTTTTTTTAAATAAATACTTTTCCCCAAAAAATATTTGGGGAAAATAAATAAAATATCCAAATTTATAAATTTGAAAATATATATATATATTTAAAAATATTTACTCAACACTAAACATTTTAGTAGACATTATAACAGCAAAACACAATTTAACTTGAAATTAAGTTATAAAAAAAATGAAAATTAAGTTAGTAAAAAAAAAAGTAAAAAATCAGGGAGCCTATATATTTTTTACTGCACAAATAAAAGCAGAATAGAGAGACATTGCTTATTTTAAAACATTAGAAAATATTTCAGATACAGATCTATTGCAGATTTGAACACTACGTGGGAATGTTATAATATAGCTGTACTAACATAGCTGTTGTAATTATTATTATCATTATTATTGTCTTACTTGTTATTTTATCTTACAGAACAACAGTAAAATTATAACACTGACATTTATGAATGTTTATGAAGCTCTTATTTTATATAAACATCCAGGAAGACATCAGTGCTTCTTTTTTTATATTTTATTTTTGTTATAAATAATTCTCAGATGTTGCACTTTGGTCAACCTGGTGCTGTGTGCTCGTTAATCGCTGTTCAAATGTACGCAATTCATACATTTATTAGAAAACAACGTTCTGCAGTTTAATAATTGTTTTATTTACTAATTGTAATTGTTAGCTTCCCGTATTTAACGCGCTACTCTATTTTTGTTCACTACTATTAGTTGATTTGTTTTGCTTATTCGGCCAAACTCTGTAAGAGCTTTCCCCCCCAGGCCAATAATTTTGGTTGCTCATTTGGTGCATCCCTACAAAAAATACATTTGGCTCAGCAATACACACATACTAAACACACATACCTATGATGTTAAGGGTGAAGTTCTTATTGCTGCAGACATTTTTCGCACAGCAGTAGTAGATTCCGTTGTCGTCAGGACTGGCGTTCGGCAACGTAAGCGTTCTGTCTTTGTTGTTGATTTTGTAGTTTTTCTCTAATAGTACCGTTCCATCTTTGTACCAGCGATTGGTTGGCCTGTAGATTGAGTCAGGAGCAGGGTTATAAAAGCTGAGAAAACTAATCAAGAAGTTTCTCTACATTAGGGGTTTTGACTAGCCTGGCTTCCGCTACTATTAAGTTCATAGGAGCTTAGTCTGGCAAAGCTACCTTACTACCTGCCTTCTGGGAGGCGGGCTTAACCTGCGTCCATCAGATGCCTCTGTATACTACTCGACGAATCTACAACCAATCAGACCACTCATTCCAATGACATATGCGTAGCCACCGTAACCAATTGTAGCTAGCTTCACTAAAGCAGTAGGAAAATGTCTTTACTTACTGTAATTACTTCTGCTCCGTTTTCAAAGAAAACCTGTCAGTAAAATTTTTTTCCAAACAGCTGCAACAGCAGAGTCGAACGACTGTTGCTGCTCCATACACACCATGTTTAAAAGTCGGTATGGTTTCCGGTCGCAGAACTGCTGCGTCATCGCGTTACGCCCACCTTAGTCGTGCCGGTTTCTCATTGGTTCCCACTTTTTTGGGAACGGAAATGCTCTAAAACGGCAGCTTTGCCAGACTACCTTTGCTCATGTATGTATTTGAATGTAGCGTCAAAGGAAGTATGGGTGGGCCCAAGCTAGGTTCTGACCAATTCTGTTCCAGAAGAGCTACGGACCCATTTAGTAATTACTGGCTTTCGAGGTCTACTTTCCTGCAGAGTATAGCTTTAACCTGACAAAACTCGTCTGCCTGTAGCTTTCTACTATTCCTGAAGACCTTGATTAGCTGGATCAGGTCAGTTGGAGCTAAACACTGCAGGACATTAATCTCGAGAGCTGCCTACCCCCTTTTAATCAAAAAACACCTGATCCAGTCTTCAGGATCACTTCTAAATATCAGGAGGGTGTTTTTGAGCAAAGCAGGAAGTTACTTTTTAAGGTTAAATCAAGCAAGACTAATGACTAACAACTCATTAAAAGGATTGCAAGTGGATTGCAAATAAATGTTGCAACAAATGAATGTTTGGCCATGGAACTGCAATAGTGCAGTCCCACTGAATATACGAAATGTTAGAGCTGGGAAAATAAATAGATGCATTGCGAATCGAGAAATGATTCAGCATCGATTCAGTGATTTTCTGCATGCATCGCGATTCTTTAGTCAATTCTGGGCTTAGAGTTGAACAACAGATGGCGCTACATACTTTAGAAACAGTCGTACTCTGCTCGTTTTCAAATTCTTAAAGACGTTTGAACCTGAAATAATCATTCATAAAATTTGAAAGGTTAAAGCGAATTACAAAGGTGTTCACAGTGGGATGTGTTTACATTAATCTTTCGTCGGAAACACATTCTGAGCCAAGGTGAAATTACAGACTTAAGCACTCTTCTTCATAAGCATTGGACAGAGTGGATAAAAATTACATTAGTCATCTTTCGTTAAAATTCAGTTAAAGTTCAGAATCCATTCCAGAGATAATCGCGATACATTCTGAAGATATCAGAATCAATCCACAAAAAAAAATATTCATAGAGACAATTTACTTCTAAAAAAAAAAAAAAAATAGTAATAGAACACGTTATTCAGGTAGCTGAATGCAAGTTAGGCGAAGGGTGTCCAAAACTTTCCCTGGAGATCCAATGACCTGAAGAATTTAGCTGCAACCTACCCAACACACAAACCTGCAAGTTTCTAGTAATCTTGAAGACCTTGATCAGCTCATTCAGATGTGCTTTATTAGGATCGGAGCTAACTCTGCATGATAGTGACCAGTCAGTAGCAGAAATGGACACCATGTGCCTTAAACACAAAGTATAATTCTTTCATCTGCATTTTGTTTTTGCTCGTGGACAGTGGGTGTGATATAGTTTCCTTTTTCAGCATAGTCCACAAACAAAAAAAACAAAAATGCATTAGGTGTTAATCTAGACATGAATTAGGCAAACCTGTTTCTCGAGGGTCACTATTTGGCAGAGTTCAGCCCTATTTAAACACACCCAAACAACAAATTCAGGTCTTCAGATTTTTTTGAAAAACATTCAGAAGTGTGCTGGAGCTACTTAGAGCTAAATTCTGCAGGATGAATACAGTAGAGCAGAGCTTCCTATACCTGACCTGGAGGACCCCTAACCCTGCACATTTTGTATGTTTTCCTAAAATGTCCGCACCCAATTTGCAGTCTCTACTGATGGGTTGATGAGTGGAATCAGGTCTGTTTGATAAAGATAGAGACCTACTGAATGTGTAGGGCAGTGAGTCCTCCAGCACAGGTTTGGGAAGCACTGAACTAAAGAATACAATAATGTACTTGATGTTGCAGGGAGCTGAAATTTAAGACATTTATGACATTAAAGGCAAGTAGTACTTTCTCTGCATTATGATCTGTATGAGTATGTGTATTGTGTGGCTAAAAGCATGTTTCTGATGTTAGGCTAAGTATCAAACAAGCAGTTGCTCACCGCGGGTGTCCATCTATGTTGCAGCGTAGCACCACTTGTGAGGAGCTCTGAATCTCTTCTTCCGATTCTGGACTCTTCAAACTCACCTCGCCACTTTCCAACCCTATAAGACAAGACACGTTAAAGACTAGCTTGATTATCAGGAGATGGCTGAAACCCTTGTCTCTGCGCTCATTATCAAAAACAAACTCCTCCATTCACACCATCTGGTCATGCTTTGCGCCCGCTGCAAAAACAGGCCCCTCCATTCAGTTGACCTTACTTGTTATCTGACACAAGCGGCCGGACGCTGCATTTCAACCAATTAATCTTGGCATTGGGCATAAAGGGGCGCTTTGTCTGGCTTCCACTTGCTGGCTCAAAATAACCTTCTCTCACGCGGGCGTTGTTTAGCTTGCTGCAGTCGCAAAGGGGGTGAAGTGGGATGGCTGGGAAGGGCCAATGGTTCACATGTGTTTTTACACGCCAGGAAAAGCGTTTGCAAGAGGCAGCATACACAGGGAGTTTGACTAACTTGTTAAAGGGTTATGAAAAATGAAAATTAGCCTGCGATTTAGTCACCCTGGGTGTATGAGGCTTTCTTCTTTCAGACGAATCAAATCTGTGTTATACTAAAAATTGTCTTGGCTCTTCCAAGTGTAATCATTGGAGCATGGGTGTTTTTGTACACTAGCCCAAAACATGTCAAATAAAGTGCACGCATCCATAATAAAACATGCCTCACATGGCTCAGGGGGTTGAATAAAGGCCAATAAGAACAATATACATATTTTAAACACAATAAACACATTTTTATGACTTCCGCTGACTTGGTACGTGGAAGTCATTCCGGCAGATGACGTAGGATGTATGCATTGCAACAAAACAAAAGCACCAGTCACAAATTAGAAGCATAAATCGAGGATTTTTAAAGAAAAATAGCTTATGTCTAAATTGTTAAATTATGTCCTACCATATTTATTTATATTTTAATAATAAGATATCTTTCGTGCAAAAATGCAGAAGGGATATATTGACCGTTACACTCACATTTGATGTTGAAGGATGCCTCGCCGGTCTGGTATTCTTCTCCAGTGCTGTTTTTTGAGGCAAAGCACTGAAAGATTCCTGAGTCGAGCGTCCTGTCAATGGCAGTGAATTTGAGGTTGCCCCCTTCCTGATATCGCCTCTCCGAATTGGTGACCGTCTCTCCGTTGTGTTTCCAAGAGTAGACGACCCCTTGAGGGTCGTTTACTTCACACCGCAGCATGGCACTGCGCGCATGCAGGGCATCCTGGGATTTCGGCTCCTTGGTGAAAGAGAACGAGGCGGCTTGCACCAGAATCACTATCGGAAGAAGAAAAAGCACATGCATGAAGAAAGATAACCTAAAGAACTAATCTAGCAGATCAGTGCCAGCGCTTGCAGGTCCAGACGGACAAATTGTGATGTTGATTAACAAGATGCTGAAACGTAGATGAAGGAATGTAGCTTTGAGAAAAAACAAAACACCCCCTCACCCCTCCCTAAGACTCTCAGTTTGTTCTTTGTTTTCATCCAGCTGGAACATCAAGGCCAGACGCCCAGGTGTGCTTTAGTCAGACAGGCCCAGCTGGGCTAGACGAGACAAGACCTTCTGATGCTGACCAGTCTCTCTGAGCCAAATGATAACCTTTAGCATTATGAATTTGAGTGCAACACTTGGCCCTGGCTTCATTTCAGATAAAAGTGTGGGTATGGTGTGTAATGAGCACCTAAATTGTATACTACCGAAATGCAAACCTGTATGAACACGCACCATGAAGCCTTTTACATTGTGGGCTTTTAGCATGACCTTAATTTATCTGGAAAACAATTTCACTTCAAAATACTTGCACATTTTCCATTTTTTACTATTTGAAGAAAACAAAGGGTTGTGTTGGATTGCTGTTAAAGCTAGGGTTGTGTTGGATTGTCAGGATGTTCCAATCAATCCCACATTGTTGTGGGTGGCAAATGAGGTTTTGTGTGTGTGTGGTAAACTCATATGTGCTTGCTATGGTGCTCTGAAGGGTCTGGATCAACTCCATGATGATGTGGATAGTTGCCAGGATATTGCTATTAGATTGCTTTTTTCGTTTCGGATAATGTAATTGGATATTGTGTATGTGGTCTGGTCAAATATTTTTGACCAGGTCACATGCTGCCCAGGCCTATCACAAGCAATTAACCCCGAAAAACAGTTGGCTACAGTGAGTTAAAAAGAGCTAGTCCATGAAGAGGTATTTGTTGGTGATTCTTGATTCGTGATCTAGCTACCAATGTGTTGTTTTTGCACTTTACATGAAAGCTAAAGTGCTGTCTAAAGATACCAGTGATCTGGTATCTTTAGACAGCAATATTTCCGCAATATTTAGATAGCAATATTTTCAAAATTCGCTATGCTCACTGTTTGTTTTAATCCTCATTCAAATTAATCCGACTATGACCATTAGTAAAGTGCATGCTTATTTGCAGAAAAAAGACGATTATCTTCAAACATATTCTTTTATATCACTCCTGTAAAAATAGCATTCCAAAGTGCCAACTTTTAATTTCAAACAAAAAAAGAGGCAGCCCTGTGAATGACAGACGTCTCCAGGATTTAGGCTCTGGCGCCTCTGCCAGTTTTCTACCCCGCAGAGTAGAGCTCTGAAGACGTCCCATTCAGAGAGACAGACAGTAGTCAGTCCCGCTCCAGCGAGCACAGCTCGTGCTGGGAGAGGACCAGCATGCACTGGGAATGGGAAATGAAGCCCAGCTCCCCTGTGGAGCAGAGTAAAACATATTCAATAAACAGCTGCGATGAGTGACTGAAGTTGGACCATACAGAGATATTTCATGAGCGTAGCTGAGGAGGTGAAGGAAGGTTGCACCTGTCAGGAGCGAGATAACCTCTTTAATTCACTCTGACATGACGTTTACGTCAGATCAGTCAATGAAACCCATGTCTGTCATCTCCACCTGCACCTGTGACCACCTGTGTATACTTGAGACCAGGTCATATAATGATTGTCAGGATCAGGCAGGCTATATTTAATGTAATTAATACAATATTCAAAACATTGCTGAATTTTATGCCTTGCCACCACCTTATCTTCCTCAACAGAGCTGGGTAGTAACCGATAACGTGTAATTAACAGCACATAATCAGATTTCTAATTAGATGAAATTAGATTTAAAAATATTTGTAATCAGTTACTTTTACATTAATGACATAATTACTAATGCCATCAAATTATTATACACAATTAATCGCATCCAAAAGTTTTTGTTTACATGTACTGAGTGTATATTTATTATGTATACATAAAAAAAAAATTACACACACACACACACACACACACACACACATATATATATATTTATTTAGAATGTGAAATTTGTGATTATTCGTTTGACAGCACTAATAATTACATATTCACACAACAGCAAATATACGATTGTTTATGTTTATATTCCTTTTATTATTCAGAAAGTCTCCAAGTTTTGCAGGTGTTCATCAGGTCAGTGGGTTTTGAGCCCTCTGGGATTAGAAGGTAAAAAGTGAATTATTTAGTAACAATTTTGCAAGTTCTCTTAATGGTCACATGACATAGTTCATCTTTTTTTCATTTTGATTCAGTGTTCCTACAAAACGTTTTTCACTTTCATGTTGTTAATAACAAAGAACTTTTCTTTTCTTTTTTTTTAAATGGTACAAGATTATCCGACTTCAATTAATGCATTTATCGAGTCAAAAAATAATTATATACCTCAAACGTGTAATGTAATGGATAAGGTTTCTAACTTCCATTTTTTGCATGTAATTTGGAATCAGTATTTGCAAGTAATCTAACCGGCAAACCATTTGTAGTCTTTACCAGTTTAGACAAAGAAATCTTCGGACTACTTTTGTGTTTACTTCCGCGGTTAAAATTACACCTGTAAAGAATGTGCTCCCACTGAACTCTTTGACAAAAGCTAATATCACCACATGCTACACATAAACCAGCCCAGCATGCATGATTTTTTTTTTCTTCACACAGACAGCAGTCATTAAGTCTGCATTCAGAGGTCTATGAAAAGCAGAATCGTGTCTGCACTTGTAAATTTCCAGGACACAAGATCTTTATCCACGAACCTGACACTGTGAGATCTCCATTGTCCTCAAACCGTCTGTCATCATCTTCAGACCTTATTCATAAATGTCTAAAATCTGCTAGCATTATGGAATCTGCCATACTCTACAGCAATGAAGGTATAATCTGACTTCAATTAAATTAAAGCTACATGATTTTTGTTTTAACATGTATACCAATGCAGCTTCTCACCCCATCCACTTTAAAACACATTTATAAATGCAATGGTTTTGCTTGCTTTTACAAATTGTGGTCCAAAGCAAAGTACAGCCGGACAATGATATGCTCCTCCATGCCACAAACCCTCACCAATACACTGAAACTAAAAACCACTAACACAACTGCACAAATAAACACAGATGTATATCTCTCCTTAAGCACGCTTTCCCATCTAAGGCTTGGTCAGAGAAACAATCTATCTGTGGCTCTGTGAGACCAGAAGACCTTGTCTGTTAGCTCCCAGATGACCATAAGGCGGCATTAACTCGCCACTCAACACTGACCACACAGCTGCACTGACAATCACTACACAATCCCACTGACCGTGACCAACCACAGTCGAAAGCTTTAAATAACGAAGGAAACGAAACTCCAAATGAGGATTACGGGAAAGCGTTTGGTTAAAACAATGGAAAAACCACAATAGACATTGCAGGGATATTGATGTAATGAAAGCCATAAAAAGGAAATTAATGTAAAATGAAAAAAATCTATATATTTCAGCTGGATGCTAGAGTGCCGTTTTTAGTCCAAGAATATATCCTAAATATAAACATATCTTAATTCTAGCATAAATCATAATATATATTACATAATAATTGCAATAGTTTCCAGCCAAATCAGGCAGCCCTGGTATATCTTTGTATAAATTATTAAAATGTTTGCCAATTTTTGTGTACGTTTATGCAGATTAGTAGTGACACAATGTGTAAACCATTAATAGAAGCTCAGACAAACCAAAAGTACAGCTGCAATTTCCAGTGTTTCTAGTAAAAAAGGTAAATAAATAAATCCATGTTAGATCTTACAATACATTATTTAGCAAAGTATACAAAAATTAAATCAGCCAAACTAAAAATGGGTAGAGGTTCCTTGAGAGATGTAGATGATAAAAATGTACATTTTTGACTATAAGAACATCAAAAGTACTTTGTGCTCATAATAGAAATCAATGCATGTTCGAAAGAGTCTCACTAGGGTGTTTAATGTTAGAAATTAATGAAGTTCTCAAAAGCCAGTACCCGCATGACATTCATTTTCCCTGATGAGAGCAGGATGCTTTGGGGCAGGAACGCTAACCTGGCTGAAGCCGCTCTCCACTTCCTGGATTCCTGTGGAGGAATCTGAATTTTTTGGGACAAAGATGCCATTCATGGCTTCTCTACAACTAACAAGCCAGCAGAGAACCAGGAGAGGAACCCGATTGGCTGAAGAACATATAAACTTTATGTACATACTAAGCGCGGTCACAAAACCTCTCCAAAGAGCAAGGGTTGTGCTCGAACACTATCAAACTCTGTTCAAACTGGCCTCTTTCAACACGCAAGGTACTGGATGCACCAAAACATTTGGCTGCAACACTCTGAATGATGGTTACTGACGCCGCTACCTCAAATACGCTAAAATGTCAGTCTTACATGCAAGCACAAACTGTGCTTTATTACTACAAATACTTCAACCATGGTAACCACAAATTAACCAAGATTTTGCTTTTGAGATAAAACCGAACTAAATGGTAAACAATCCCCTAAAAAAAAAAAAACATTTGTTATATTAAAATCATGGTTAATTGTCCTGAGGGCCAAGCTCACCACCTTCACAACAGGCTTTTGAAGGCAGGTGATCATCTCGGAGCAGAACTTTATAAGGCGCGTCTGCTGTGGAAAATCTGGTAACCACTAATCAGTCTGTATCAAAGTCATGACTGATTTTCCATTGAACAAGTGAGGGATATTGTACAATCAGCCAGTCATTTACACAGAATAAATCTGTCAAATGACATATTTTAACAGAATGCCACAATTCACCATCACAAGTATTCCGAAAGGAATTTAATGCCCATTTTAGGGACCAAGAGCCAGATTTACTAAGCAGAGCAAATGAGCGCAATATAGCACATAAAACATTATTTATTTTAATACACTTTTCAAGTAGCCTAAATTTTGTGTCTGAAAGGGAAACTCCTACAAATGCATATTTAATCAATCTCAGGCTCATGTCTTTTCGATGCCAATTCATCACTATGCATTTTAGTAAAACCTGTCAGTACTATTTGAACGCAAAAAAGACGATTATTCGGATGAGTATTAATAAAGGGTTACTTCCCAGATCTGCATACTTGTGTTAAATGGAGAAACAGCCGGTATGCTAGGGAGGAAGAGTTTGAAAGACCCATTGATTTATTAGTCCTACATGTGAAACAAAGCTGAGTGGGGTGGATTTAGACCATACTGTAATTTTAGACTTGCCCCCACACACTGTGCCACCCACAGATGTTGAGACAGTAAGGCAGAGCAATGATGGTGAACAGGGACGCGTGAAGAGAGCCACAAACCCTCATCAACTGCGGCTGATGAACTCCACCTGTCCTGTTAAAACACAAGTCATTTAATTGGGTTGTTAATCTGATCTGAAACCATGAGAACGGCCCACGTGGAAACGTGAGCGCTTAGGATCGAGCCCTGGAAAAAATAAAAGGGGTAGGAACCGGACGCTTAAACTTTATGAGTCTTCAATGACTTTTTGCTGACGCTAAAGCAAAAATATTAGGTGCAATAGAGTGAAATATTGAATATTTTACATTTTCTATACAGTTATGTGGAGCAGGATTGTGGACCAACGAGTTTTCATCAGTCTCGACTACAGAAATTATTTTGGTGAAAATTTGGCCACTGCACCTTTAGATTAAAATTAATTTCAACTGAGCAGTATGATTTGATTGAGGAAATCATAAGAGGGCCATTAAACTTAACCCTCAGTGGGGATACAAACATTGACAGCCAATCAGAATCAATCCTGCTGCAACAAGGTTAAAAATTTCAAGTGACAGACGATATCATTCACTGGTGTTAAGATTCTAATATTGTTATCTTTATTGTCTTGGTGTGAACAGGCCTCATTAGTACCATCAAAAATTATTATAATTACAAGTAAATTTTACTATCAATTTGGTAAAAAAGGCACCTTAGTAGCTACCAAAAACATCTAACAAAGAGCTTTAGACATTTGGTGTTTAGTGGTTTCTCTCACTTTAAGGAAACTAGATATCGATGCGTGATAGCTCTAAAACATGCCCCCTCCAGGCCTTTGACCCCGAAACACAGAGGTTTGCAAGGTGCTCCATCATCTATCGACTAGGTGGGAGCCTCATTTCACGCAGGAAGGAAGCAGCTTTTGCAGCTGTTGGCGGGATCACAGTCGTCATATTGTGCTCGGACACGGCTGAACAGGTGCCACTGCAGGATCATAAGGCATAACAAGATGGAGGGGCGGCTGCACACGCATGCAAGGCTGGCTCAAGGGTTGTGTGGGGTTAATGTAACGGCCAGAAGAGACCACTGAAAATCCCATCTGATCAGAGCTTGGGCGGCTGGTGGAGCTGCCAGATGCCAGAGAGGAATTATATTACAGAGCATTAGCGCCCGTCGTGCCAATTTGGTAGTGAGGGAGTGTCGAATTTACTAATATTTACAGTAATTGCTGGACAAACTATATTAAAGTGCCCCAGTTATATCCTGCCATACAGCATGTAACATAAATCTAAGTGAATAAAAACATCCTGCAAAGTTTTAAATCTGAAAGTACACAGAGTTTAAAAGCTATTGTCTCTCAAAACAAAGAGTTGACTCTGATTTATTATAATGAGTTTTTAAAACGAATACCAAGTCATTTCATGTTAACGTCAACATGAAACATTAGAATACTGCCCGCACACGTATCGGTCTTTCTGTGTTGGTCTGAATTAAAATGTAAATTCATTCTTCACCACTAGGTGGCACATTTGGAGCGGTAAAAAAAAGTGACGCTGTACACAAAGCAGCACTGTGTTCACAAACACTAGCTGTGTTTCCATTACAGATGTGTGCAAAACTTAGCCAATATTTGATATAGATTCAAATTATTGTGAATTTATGCCGTTTCCATTAACCGATGTTATGAGACAAAACCTTAACCATTTGCCTTCCTCAATAAGTCACAGTAACGGATTTTGCAGAGATCTGACAGATATATATTTATACTTACAGAAGTTATAAAACACTTAAAACTTGTCATAAGGCTTTTTACTTCTACCATGTGACCTGAAAATGTGCAAAAAAACATTTCCATTGCGGTTTTGCAAAATATTACTATGAATTGCCTTAAAAACTCATGCGAGCGTAAAAACACCCATCTATCGCGCAAAAAAAGTTTTTGACGTAATTGACGTGTTTCCATTAGGCGTGTTTTTGATTTACAATTTTAATTTGTGCAATTTGGAGGGTAACTGAAACACAGCTACTGCGTATTAATGCGTATTATAAGAAAATTAAAGTGCTTTTTGACCTTGCATGTATGTCAACCTGTTGTTGGGACTCCCAAAACCAAAACATGAACCTTCATAATCCATAATAGGAGCACTTTAAGTTGATTGTAGCTCCATATGTTCTAATGGGTCTACGATTTACTTAAGCTTACGATGCTTTTGGGAAACGGGACCCAGGTCAATGATCATAATCTTTACTTGCATCTTAAATGTGAATTTTCAAATCTTTTGAATTTGAATGTTTTGGCGGACAATTTCTTTTAAACACTCGTAGGAGTTGTTCAAATATTTATAGGTGTGCCAAGCTATCTACTAAGATGAAGAACTGTCCAGAATTAGTTCTAATGAGTCTTCATTAGGATGTCAGGACATTGAAAGCGTCTGGAGGGTGAAAGCCGTGACACAGTTTGTATTGTGCTCCATTCAGTGTTCACTGCTATTCACCAAGAGGTCTGAAAGGTCAAACTGAGCCTCCTACACTTGTGGAAACCCAACACCTTACATCATTAGCAGGGCCAATGGCTTTGCATGCAGAAGAAAAGCACGGCTTCTCTGTGTTTATATGAACGTTGATGGGTGGCGGGGGTTCAGCCGAGTCCTGAAAATAACAAACGCCAAATTTATAGACGCGATGTAGACAACAGCCTGTATTCTGTCTGAAAATATCAACTTTCAAGGAATAGTCAATTCAAAACTACATAATACAGTAGTTCATGGGGTCAATGGCAAATAACGAAGAAAGAGAAAAACAAATCTAGTTCATTTTTTTTTAAGTTCATAGAAATCTTCTTGGTTTCGTATTATTTTTTGGAGGAAACAAAAACAGCACATGTAATGACTAAAATAGTGTGAGGGGACCAATAAAAAAGCAACATTTTTTTAATAACTTAAGTAATATATTACTTAAAATATTTTACTTTTTTTATGCAAATGTCATGAATTTATCATAAATAAACACTATGTTTTTTTAGGAGTCACAAAACATTTTACAACTTGAACTAACCTTGGCGTGTCATAAAAATGTCAAACTCTCTTTATTATATTTCTATTTTAAGAGACTTATTGACCTTGACACACAGATCTGCAGGATATGATATTTCATGTTTTGCTTTTTCACACTATATGTTTCTACATGTTGGTTAGACCTTTGATTTAGTAGATAAAACATTTCAAATATTAATAAACAACTTATTTTCATTACTAGTTTATGTCAAGCTTCTTAACAGTTCAGGACTTTCATTCTATTAATGACTGTTCTTCATTATTATACCAGTAATGTTATATTGCACTCTATCATTTTTTACTTTATTCCCTCAAAACGATATAAAAATGGAATTCAATTCAGAAATTAAAATCAGTTATCATGAATGGGGAGAATTAAAGTCAATGTTCATATAAATTGCATTCGTAAAATGCATCCTTGAATACATTCATAGACATAGACAAAACAATGAGGCAGTGTCATTTAAGCAAATAGTCTGTTAAGAAGTTAGCCAATAAAATGTATAACTCTTAAAAGGCACAGATGCTAAAATAAACCCTCAGACTTTTACATTTTTATTGAAAAAAGAAATCCTTGACTAGCATTGTAAACAGACATCAGTAACATTTTTAGTCTTCATGAATAAATCAGATGCACCAAGATGAGAAGAAACAGCATGTGTGTTCAATTCAAGTCCAAATTCATGACTAAGCATTCGTTCAGGGCATGCGGTCCCGTCCTGGGGGTCAGAGCACAATGCAGTCTCTACGGGACGCCCCACAGCCTCCTGTGACCCTCCACGTGTTTACAGTATGAGACGGGGAATGTGATGCAATTAGCCATTCTCTGACATTACAGGAACATGAGAGCTTCACACACTTGCCCTCAAACTCTAAACAACAGGAGCATCTGATGAGTGTTTCAGTAGACACCATGGAGCCCTAATACAAACAGACCTTCTTTAACACGAGAGACACAGCGTACGTGCAAACAGTGAAATAAACCAAAAACCCAGAGCTATTGTTTGGACGAGACTGAACTTTTTCTCTCCGGAACGTCAACTTCTGGATTAAACATGAACCAAACGAGGCTTATTTATTAATGAGTCGAAGATCTGCTCTTGTGCATCAGAGGGGAGAAAGCAGCACACCGTACCATCGGAGGAATACGCACATATTTTTCTCATTAAATCTCATCTGGGCGGCACTGTGGCGAAGGAGGGGAATGCTAAATACAGAATGGGGGGGGGGAGGGCCAGGCAATGTAACGTAAAGCACATGCACTTCTTGTAATCACTCTCATTCTCCTATCAAAGCTAACAAGAACCACTCGCTCTCCGAAGAGCTCGCCAGAACTCACCAGTCAACTTCACACACATTCAAACCCCTCAGTTTAACTTCTGGCCTAAAGAGTTTAAAACAAACAAACATTGTGTGTAATATATATATATGCACATTACTTTGTTACTTTTTCTGGAAGGTAATGAATTCCATTACTTAGTTTTGTGTGACAATAAGTAATGCAATATATTTAATAAAAAGTAATAAATTAATGCATTGTTAGTTTTGTGGTCACCAGGGCTGGACTTGTTTGTTTTTTTAATAACAAAAACCCCAAAAGTTGTATTTTTTAGCAACTATAAAGCCTCTTTAACACCAAAAGTGATATTTATAAGCCTCGGGCTAAAGGACGTGCCTCTGCATTTACCCCTGATTTTCCTCAACACGTTATAGGTTACTTATGTGCAAAAGATATTTAGTTGCTTGAAAAGTACTTTCTTACTTGTAGTGCATTACGTAATGCATGTAATCAGATAAGCTTAATTTTAATTTCGCGATTTACTAATACCATAACTAAAATCAAAATTTGTGATTGGGAACATGATAATATGACATGGCCACGAGATATATTAATTTGTGGGAACGTCACATCACACCGTTAATGAGATTACATGTGTTTTTATCAATGAAGGTTAACAAAAATGAATGAATACTTCTTTTTTTATATCTATATTTTTTGCCATGAAATATGAACGTTTTCACCCAAAAACCAACTCAAACTCATAGAATAGCAATGAATGTGTGGCGGCTCAGGAAAACCAGTTTGATTTTTATAACTTTAAGGGATTACGTTTATAGTTTACGGAAACTTTCACATATGCCGTACGCATCATGAGCAGATAATTGCATTTGGTCAAACTAATTTCCCTGAAGATGGAATTACGGTTTTGAAGAACAGCTTGTGAAAATCTTTAGCAGACCATTGGAGAATCCTGGCTAAGCCTTGGCAAAAACCCGCGACTCCGATGGTTTACAGTAGAGCAGACAGCTGCTTCTGCTACATGATTGGGTTTCGGGTGAATGGATGGAGATTACATTACACTTTACAGCAAGAAGAGGAGGAATTAGTTTGCATTTGCAAGAACGTCATAAGTAGACTTACGATTAAGTGACACTTATGAAAAATACACAATTGTGGCATCTGTAATTGTAAATTTCAAAATCAATTAATTTACGCATCCCTATACATTAAACAGTCAAAGCTTCTGCGACTATTAAGCTCATAGGAGCTTAGTCTGGCCAAGCTACCTTACTACCCGCCTTCTAGGAGGCGGGCTTAACCTGCGTCCGTCAGATGCCTCTGTATACTACTGGACGAATCTACAACCAATCAGACCACTCATTCCGATGACGTATGCATAGCGGCAGAACCTGAAGACACCGTAACCAATTGTAGCTAGCTTAATTAAAGCAGTAGGAAAATGTCTTTACTTACTTTAATTACTTCTGCTCCATTTTCAATGAAAACCTGTTATGAACATTTTTTCAAAACAGCTGCAACAGCAAAGTCGAACGATGGTTGCTGCTCGGCCATGTTTGAAAGCCGCTATGGTTTCGGGTCACAGAACTGCTGCGTCTTCGCGTTACACTCACCTCAGTTGCGCTGGGGGGGAGGGGAGTTCATTTCTCATTGGTTCCCACTTTTTTGGTCTAAAACGGAAGCTTTGCCTGACTAACTTTGCTCGTGAAATTGAATGTAAGCGTCACAGGAAGTATGGGCGGGATTTTTCTTAGAATTGCGTGATACAATCTCGCAATTCTGACTTATTTTCTCGCAACTAAAGGCATAAAATGGCATAAAAAATATATAATGACAAAGTCAGATTTGTGAGTTATAAAATTGCAATTATAGAAAAAAAGTGTGTGATATAAACTCGCAATTACAAGTTATAAAGTCAGAATTGTGACTTTATATCTTGGAATTCTGACATTATAACTGAAAAATTGTGTGATATGAAGTCGCAAACACTGATATGTTTTTAGAATCGTGACTTTATATTTCACAAATCAGACTTTATAACTTGCAATTATGACATTTTATTTCACAATTCTGACTTTTTATCTCACAATTGGGAGATATAAGTCAGAATTGTGAGAAATCAAAACAGAATCGCGAGATGTGACCACGCAATTAAGAAAAAAATACGTTCTCAGCAATTCTGACTTTATAGCTCACAATTGTGAGAAAATAAGTC
>JAUYWG010000060.1:13806859-13819222 GCA_034779775.1 Enteromius afrohamiltoni | reverse complement strand
ACCTGCTTCCTGTTTATATACCTGCGTGAGGTTACTTCCGGGTCCTTGTGACCTCACGTGATCCGGTGCGTGTGACAAAGATGTCAATTCTACATACACTTCCTTTAACTACTATACATTTACATCAAACAATAAATACAGTGTACTTATTGTGCTCATATTATATTGCAAAAACCTTCTATTTTAGGGGGATATGGGTAAAGTTAGAGACAGGTTTGGTGGAATGGTTTAAGGGTGGGTTAAGGTGTAAAGGATGGGCCAGCAGTGAAATTATAATAATATTGTAATTACAGAAATGAACTGCAGATGTAATTACATGTAAGTATCTTTAAAAATATAGTTAGCAATAAGTGCATTGTATCAAAAGATCAATTTCAATATAACTGCATAGTAGTTAAGGCTGCCTAATATAAAGTGGGAGCCTTATAACATATTATTGCCTTGGATAAAGTCATTTGCAAGAAGGATACTTTCCATGCTCCACCACTCCTCTTACTAAATCCTGAGCAAAATGAAGTATTGGCAGAAAAAAATGAAACGGACATTGCATGATTTCACTAAAACATTTAATTTCAATCAAGTCAAATCAGACAGTGGAAGTTCATACAAGCATCTAGTTTTAATTCCAGCAAATGACTTGAATGCTTAGACAAACAAGTCCCTAGAACCCTGAGAAGTCCACGGACACCGGAGCATGAAACGATTACAAACATAGACCTTAGGAGAACTAGATTTTTCAATATAATCCGAATCCACTTCACTGGCTGCTCAAGAACACATGTGGAATGTAAAGCTTGGTTTTGCATGGTACAAATATTAAACCGATAAACTCAAATTCCATATATACAGATTTAATATATATGTCAAATTTTAAAAAGAAATTACAAGATGGGATGCTTTAGAACTAGAAAAGAGTTAAAAAAACACATCACAAAAAGTTAAAAACACATAGGGGCAGAAACTATAAACTAGGACATATTTATCAGATAATGAATGAGAAACTGGAATAAAAACGACTGCCGTGCATGGCTGATGAATCAGGTCAGGAGGAACACAAAACCTCTCCTGAGCTCTCGTTGAACAATGCTTGTGCACCGGGGTTCTTTCTGGGTTTTTGTCACGGGAGGTCAAATTTCACTGCTAAATATGTGTCAAAAGGATATTTAATACCTGAGAGAAAGAGCCAGGTGGATTTCTGGTCTTTCCCACTGGGGTTAAAATCACTCATTACATAATTCAGATCTGTAGACACAAAGCCCCTCACAGCAGCCATCACATTCCAGTGTTTCCAGCTTATGAAAAATTGTAGTTGTGCCATATTAGGTTCCAAAAATTAATGTAGAGGCAGTTGCTATAGGTCCAAATCATTTTAAATGGTTAGTTCACCCAAAAATTTTAATTTGGTCATTTTTCCTCACAATTCGTCTTTTTCTTCTTTTATCTCGCAATACTGTTGTTGTTTAGATTAATTGCGACTTTTTATCCCGCAGTTTTTTTACAATTCTGACTGTAAGCAAATCTGTAAGCCAACTTAACCAGTTTAGAAAGTTTAAAGAGACAGTGTAGACCTTCGTTTGTTAGTTTTTTTGACCTACCCTGTACAAGACGCGAGAACTGTCTGCTCTTTAGGTTTTTACGTAAGCATGGACCCGCTAGCATTAGCATCTCTAGTTTTAGCAGATGAAAACTTTAACTTCATGAGTGTATGAAAACCAGAAAGTTAACATTTTTGTCTTCATTTGGATTGAGGTTGAATGCTTAGGGACTCTAGTTTTGTTCGGATTCAGGAAATGAAATAAATTTAATTGCCCATCCTCTCAGGAATCAGCGTTACAAGTACTCCAGACACATTGTTTTTTCCGTTTTTGAAGTATAAGCGTCGGGTCTTCCAATGTTTCTTCATGGCACTGAAACCTACAGAGAGTTCCACTCTCCGTCCAGCTGATACTCAAGTGCCATTGGCTAATCTGCATTTGAGGGGAGGGGCAATTGTGAGATATAATCAAAGATTTGTGAGAAATTTTATTTATTTTTTTCTGCCATTGGTAATTGTTTTTTTTTATCTTACATTTCCGAATTTTTATTCCCAGAATTGTGAGACGTAAGCTCAGATTTGCAAAAAAAAAGCTGTTGCAAGTACCCTTTGTATATTTTTAATTCAAACAAGCTTCCTTATTTTGGTCCGTACAGTCTGACTCAAGAAGAATTTAGTGTGTAAGTAGGTTAGTTTTATGGAGGTTTTTGTTGTTTTTGGAGATTGCCGGCGCCCATTTCCATTCACTTTTATTTCACTGAAAGAGCTGTTGGTTAAATTAGTTTTTTGTGGTCCGCATGAGAATCGCTAAATGGCGAGTTTTCATTTCTGGATCAACTACTCTTTGAAGAAAAAGAAACGGGCATGATTTATATGTATAAACTCTGCCGAAAAGCCAAAAGCGTTCATGATTAAAAGCACATGAACCAAAGCCTACAAATGTGTGGCTTTTCATTGGTCTGTGCTTTTGTACAGCTCCACTGTGCTTGAACTCAGAGGCCTGCTGTTTCTCAACGTCCTCGCTGCTCCCGAACCCTGCAACGAGATGACGACAAATCAGCATTACTCCATTAATCTCCTTGAAAACGAATCAAATTAAACCCTGAGTTCACACAGCAGCCCAGTCACCTGAAAAGAGTCGTTCTCGTCTCCACTTCTGTTCAGATATCCGAGGGACGCGGCTCTCTTCATGCTGCGTGGGATAAAAAACAACAACTCGTTTACGAGAAAGAACAGCGCTCTACCGTACCAGGCGGTAAAGCTGCTAAAGCTGGGTTCAAAGTTCGCGACCCGCTGTGTTTGTGCATCTCACTTTGTGTTGTGATTTTCTGGTGGCATGGTTCCTTGGATTTTCTTTACCAGCATCTCGCTGCTTTTGCGCAGGACTTCCCTGAGCTTCCCGAAAGAGCCGCTTCTCCTGAGAGACCCGTCCTGTACACAAACAATTCAAATGGTTGCTGTGTGTTGTTTAACTCGTGCCATTAAAGGAATAGTTCACCAAATATTCAAATTCTGTGAGTTACCCGCCCTTAAGTAGTTCCAAACCTGTACCAATTTCTTTGTTCTTCCGAACACAAAGGAAGATATTTTGAAGGAGGCTTGTAACCAGGCTGTTTTGGGTTGACTTCCACCTACTATGAAAGTCAATGGTGAGCAAATCAGCCTGGTGAGTATATATTTGGTGCTTTGGAGATTTCAGTTTTTAGAGCAAACATTCAAAGTATGACGTAAATTAGAAAAAGGCAATACTGCATGTTATAGATTAAGAAATACATTTGGGTCCTAGAGATTGGAGATGGATATCCAATCCAGTGCCTGATTAGAAAACCTACAAATTTAATTTATACATCATCTTAACTTAAAATATATAATATTTTTTCAATTATATATAATGGTGAAATAACTAAACTAAAGTGTCTTATTCTTTAACTGACTAGACTAGTCAGACTAGCTTAGACTAGCTTAGCATTCTGCTAGCCTGCAAGGTTATTGAATCTCATATTAATTTGGATCATTTGTTAGAACAATAACCTTGGCATTTATATGGAGTGCGACAGGCATGAGTTAGCATTTCTGGTTCATTCCAGTTGTACTGGGTTTTTAAATGGGTTTTTTGGTAAAATGCCTGAAACGAGGTCTGTGGTGAAATGAAGGTTTTATTCTACAGTATAAAACACAACAGTAATACTCACTATTCTTCATTTTTTAAAAACTTTTCTGTCTTGAAACTGGCAATTGCTAATAGGTGAAATCATCACGTCAGACAGGTTACTTACTATTAGATTTACTCAGACTTTTCAAAATGTAGATTTTTAAATAAAGAAATTAAGAGATTTGTAAGAAGTGTAGTGATGGTGACATTGATGTCATGTGACTGTGATGTAATTTGTTTACGGCTTGCATATTATTATTATTTCTTTTTACTAGTTCTGTCAAACGATTAATCACAATTAGTCACATCCAAAATTTGTTTACATCATAAATGTCTGTGTACTGTGATTGTTTATTAAACAATTATAAATTATTATAAATTATGTATATACACACACATTATATAAACAAAAACATTATTTTTGGGATGTGATTAATCGTTTAACTTTTTACTAAAACTAGTATAAATTTGAGATTATTTTGATGAAAAGTGTATGAATCGTAAACCTTTGCTGGTCACAGCATATTTGCAACAACAAGTAACTTTTAGTAAAGTAAGGAATTGCTAAAATTACAAACATATCTAAATATTTTTAAAAAAATAACAAGTTACTTTGTTTTCCCATTTATTCGCTGACAGATCTCCTGTCCTGTGTTAAGAGAAATCAAGAGGCACTTCCTTCTTATTAATTCAACTTTTGGTGTAAAATAATTTTTTATAGTTGGCAAAATATAGCTTTTGTGTTTATTATTATAAAAAAAGTCATACCAAAGTTACTGTAATAAATGACTTTTATTACTTTTTATTCACGATTAACTGCATCCAAAATAAGGGTTTTTGTTTACATAATACATGTGTGTAATGTGTCTATTTTTTATGTATATATAAATACAAACACATATTATATATTGTATATGTCATATGTTTATTATATATTTCATATGTTTATTTAACATACACATGATTTTAATCCCATGGGTCACAATAGTGACCGTAAAAAATATATATATTTATAAAGCTTAAAACCTTACTGACTGATGTTTTAGTGCACTTCCTGCAAATATGGAAAAAATAAAGGGTCTCAATTAAATATGTGAAGTTTTACACAATTACTGCAAATTTTCAGATGACCAGAGTTTATTTCCTGTTTGCACCTGTGAAAAAACTGCATCAAAGCTCCAAAACGAAGGGCTGGTAAAGTATATGACATAGATTTTAGGTACATATTATCTTTGGGGTGTCTGGTCTTAATATATGAATTCACATGTATTTATTTTTGTTGATTGTGGTCATAGAGGGAGCAAAAATCTTGATGGCCACAAAAGTGACTGGTAGGAACTTAGCTAGACAATACAAATCCAATGGCAGTTGCTACTGAAACGTTTTGTTGTTGTTTTTTTGTTTATCTCACTGTTCCTATCAATGTTGCATACGTTTTTAAAGCATATTAAAATCCCTAGAATGTGATCAAACTGTTTAAAATAGCTGAGCTAAGATATATATATGAGTGGAAAAATACTATTGTGTTTTATCAAGAAAAAAACTGCTTAGTACTTCTCTGTCAATTTAGCAAGGATATTAGTCGGCGGGGTTACTGACCAGCTAATAATCTCCAAAAGCTGGCAGAATTATATTAGCTCTCTTCATAGCAGTGGTCTCCAAAAGTACGGCGGTAAACGTGTTACAAACTGGAGAAGATCTGGAGCACTGCAGTGTATCTCTGAGCCCAGCAGATGGCAGAACGTGTTTGTGTTTGCAGAAACACCGCGTCATGCTCTCACGTTACACAACTGAGGTTTACTAGGGTAAGTAATGATAGCATTACTGCGTTATTGTCAATGCGGAAATCCAATACGCCGGACCCAATCCATACGACTGAGTTAATCTGAGCAAAACACCGCGGTTTTAGAGTTGTTCAGTTAAAATGCTAAATACAGCATCATGATAAAATGGAAAGGTTTAGAGGTATAACAGCACATATGCTTTGGAGACCTGAAATTACCTTTAACCCACGCTCTGTGCCGTCACGGCGAAGAAAACTGAGGCGAATGCAAGCTGTGTGACAGAAACTAGGTCACCGTGTGGCAGAGAAAAGGCCTCCAATAAAACATTCACTCATAATTCAGATTCAAGCACACACACACACAGAGGCCAGGCCACTAATTCAAGCCTTTATTGGGTTAGATGTCATAAGAGCTTAATGAAGACATACATCAGCGTGCAGAAAGAGACACATATATATTTACACACACAATCCAAACATCCCATGAATTTCTGTCGGTCGACTACAGTGGAGAATTTGCTACAGACGCGCTAATTCACCGATCCTGAATAATGAACACGCATAGTAATACACTGAAAGACGAATCATTAGCAGAACCACACGGTATCGCAGAAATAGCTTCTGATGAACTCGCCGCCTCTACTATTGGCATATTGAGCAGATTTGGTCTGAACTTTTGGCCTTTCTTGAAGTCACATGTCTTTTGGCAACACAAAAGCCAATGGGGAATGAGTTTAGCTTACTTGACACATACTCTACAAACCAAAATAGTAGCAAATAATAAACTTATTTCTAGTGTATAAAATAAAGATAGGTATAAACATAAATAAACGGTGCTATAATAACATGGGTTATGTAACATGGTCCAAAAGCATTAAACATGACAGCAAAGATATAAATGTAGTAAATAAAATGAAATGTTTAAATTCTGCACTACTTTTAAGTCGCTGAATTTCTGACATCTTTAAATGCTAATTCATTCTGAAATGAAAGTTCAGTCATCATTTTTCTCACCCTCGAGTTGTTCCAAAACCGTACAACTTTCTTTGTTTTGGAAATGTAACCTTTTATTTGGTAAAGGATGCAGAATTATTGGCAGATTCAAAATCTTGAATTCCATTATATTTGCATATACACTTTCCCTTTTGCTAGATGAAACATTATTTAATCTGATTTATTTATTTAATGTAGTAACTTTTTGTATGGTATGTGGTTGCAATCAGTTTATTTTAGCTACATTTAAAGGACTAACCTTCAACAAAATCAGTTTATTTAAATGTAGCTAAAATAATTGCACCCGCATACCTTAATCAAATTTAGTGTCATTTTTTTCCCAGGCACCTGCGTATTTATTAACAACGATTTCTGCTAAATAACAGCACTTAAATATAACATATTATTATATATGTATTTATATTGTTTGTTGCGTAGTTATACTACCAGTCAAAAGTTGAGGGTCAGTACAACCAATTAATAACTTTGTATATTGAGAAAGCATACATTGATCAAAGCCTCAGTAAAAAGTGCTGTTTTTTGAGCTTTGTATTGTTAAGTGATCCTGAAAGTATATCATGATTTCCACAAAGATATAGTGCAGCACAATTGTTTTCAAAATTGATAATAATCAGAAATGTTTCTTGAGCAGTAGATCAGCATATTAGAATGATTTCTGAAGGATGGTGTGACACTGAAGACTTAAATTGAAATGAAATAACACTGTCATTTTTTACTGTCAGAATAAGAGACTTTTAAAAACAAGAGAATAAGAATAAGAGACTTTTAAAAACATTTTTTCAAAATCGTACTGACCCAAACATTTGAACAGAATTTACCATTTAAACAAAACACAATTTTTATCACGTTACTGTAATGATATTGGGAATTGACCTAAAACTGAAGTTTCACTCTGCTAGTCCGACCTGTGTGTCTCACTGAGGTTGTATATTACAGATTATAAATCAGTGTAACACCGTTAACAATGCAAACAGACGTCGCAGGGAGCGAGGAGGAATGAGCGTACGAGAGAAATCAGTCAGAGAAAGAGAGAGCAAGAACACACAGGAAATGTAAGATGATATCCCATCAGCCTTAGCAAGAGTTAAAGCTGTGCTGGGCTTCTCTCCACAAACACACTCCACCCGGCAGAGAGCAAACCGCACAGCAATCCATTTACATCAGATCTGATTTGTTGTAAAAGCAGACAGAGGAAGATGAGGAGAGCTTAGGCCTATTGCAGAGAGAGAGAGAGAGAAAGAGAGAGAGACAAAAGCACACATGAGACGAGCAGATCAATGAAAAACAAGCACAGGCCGTGAGTTTGTTCATAAACGCACATGAAGACACTCACGTCTGTTAATATCTTATGATTTAACCTGATTTGAAGGTTTGTTTTGTTCATTTAGGTTGATTAGTGATGACCAGTAGAATTAACCCAATTAAACACACTTTAGATATGAAATTCAAGTCTATTTTCTACATTATAAGTTAAAAAAAGGAAATTACTTCTGGAATAGGACACTATTGTTTTCTTGATTTGGAGCTTCTGTTTTATAATCACAGATGCTTAGTTACACGGTGCAGAAGATAGCTGTGCAGTCATTGTTAATCATGCTTATGCATCGTAACAGCAGCGATGTAATGATAGTGGCAGTGATGAGGGTTTGTGGGTAAAGAGAGTATGATGGCCACTAGTGAGTCACAGATCACAGGATATGA
This sequence comes from Enteromius afrohamiltoni, assembly GCA_034779775.1. Taxonomy (NCBI): domain Eukaryota; kingdom Metazoa; phylum Chordata; class Actinopteri; order Cypriniformes; family Cyprinidae; genus Enteromius; species Enteromius afrohamiltoni. The sequence continues at coordinate 13,811,038 of JAUYWG010000060.1, read as the reverse complement.
CATCAGCAGGGGACTATGGCCACTTTGGCACACTGAACAGGCTGCAATGCAATGCCTCTCACTGTCTCAATCTCATTTTTTAAAAGTTATATCAATCCCTCAGCCAGAAAACCGCATTAAAATTGTAAACCGTAAATGTTAAGCATTTTATTTTGGGAAGATCTTTTAAAATCTAGTGCTGTCAAACAATTAATACCAATTATATATATATATATATATATATATATATAAAAAAACATTTCATATGTATATTTACAGTGTATATTTATCATGTATATATAAATACACACACATAAAGTAAACTATTTACATTTATATATACTTATATTTTATATTATATATAAATATATTTCATATATAAAAATAACATATTTTTCTGAAATATATACATGCATGCACTTAATAAATATACACAGTACAAAATTTACATTAATCACAATAAAATGTTTGACAGCACTAATTTCATCATATAAATATTTAATTTTCAATGTATTTAAGAATATACATTTATGAAAAACAGGCACTGATGTATAGAGATCAGTATATGACGAAAATAAGATATTTTGACCAAATGTCACCCCCTAAAGCAAGTGAACAAATTAGTACAATGTGGAAACAATTGAATTCTTAACTTCTTAAATTCTTAACTGGTCTCCGTACTTTGTATAGTTGTTTATATTTTACAATAGGACAACGAAGATCGATAATGTATGTTTTAACGCAAGTACTTTGTAATGCTGTTGGCAATTTAACAATTTTGCTAACTTACGCTACTTTGTTAACTTTTGCCATATGTCACTCTTCAAAACAAAGATGTTAGCCAACCCAGTGTTTGTATGTAAAACTGACAGGTTGACAAGAAGAGAATATTTCTGATTGTCTAATAACTGATGGCGTGTACATTTTAAATCAAAAATACCTGCTTCGGAGACACTAAAAGGAAAGGGTGATTGTTAAAAAAGAAATCAAGTGGAATGTAAAATTATATTTCAATGCTTTTGTGTTTGCATTCACTCACAATATTTCTTGTGGAAATGCATTTATAAAAGAATGCAAATATTTTGTGATAGAACGCAAAGTTTCTTACCAAAAAGCAATCATTTATAAAAGAACGTAAAGGTTTCGCAACATTTCTCAGTAATGCAATGCTTTTGTGAGGGAATGTAAATATTTTGTGAGAAAATGCAATGTTTCTCATGGGAAGGTAGTACTTTCCAAAAGAATGCGAATGTTTTGTAAAAGAACGCAAATAAATGCGAATGATTTTTAGACGGAACGCAGCACTTATGCAAATGTTTTATGGAAGGGAATGCAATACTTTTGCGAGAGAACGGAAATGTTTTTTCACCGAAATGCAGTACTTTTAAAAAAGAACGGATGCAACATATATATTTTTATAGAGAATAGTTTTCGAGATTTTACACAGTTTCTTAGAGGAACGCAATACATTTGAAAGAGAACGCAAAGTTTCTTGAGGGGACAGTACTTTTCGCAAGAGAACACAATACTTTTATAAGAGAACGAAAAATCGTAGTAATGCAATACTTTTGTGAGGGAATATAAATGTTTTGCGAGAGAGAGCAATGTTTGTTGCGGAAAGGCAATACGTTTCAAAAGAACGCAAATCTTTTGCGAGAGAATACAAAGTTTTTTGTGGGAATGCAATACTTTCGTAAAAGAATACAAATCAATGCAAAGTTTTTAGACGGAATTCAACACTTATGCAAAAGAACGCAAATATTTTGTGGGAATGCAATACTTTCGTAAAAGAATACAAATTAACGCAAATCAATGCAAAGTTTTTAGACGGAATTCAACACTTATGCAAAAGAACGCAAATATTTTGTGGGAATGCAATACTTTCGTAAAAGAATACAAATAAACGCAAATCAATGCAAAGTTTTTAGACAGAATGCAACAGAATGTTTTATGAAAGACTGCAATGTTCCTTGCAGGAAAGCAAAACTTTGGTGAGATAACGCAAATGTTTTGCGAGAGAACAGAACATTTTTCGCAAGAGAGAGTATTTTTCAAGAGAATACAAAGAGAATGCAATACTTTTTGAAAGACGACACAATTCTTTTTTAAGAAAATGCTAATGATTTTTTGTGGAAATGCAATACTTTTATAAAAGAATGCAAATAAACGCAAACGTTTGCAAAGTTTTTACAGGGAACGTAAGACTTATGCAAATAAATGCAAATGTTTTATAAAAGACAGCAATGTTTCTTGCAGTAATGCAATACTTTTGTTAGAGAATGCAATATTTTACAACACAGTACTATTATAAAAGAATGCAAATGTTTCTCGGGGGAATGCAATATATCTGCAAGAGCATGAAAAAGCACTGAAATATGATTTTTATTTTTCATCACCACCTCCCCTTAGGTGCTCCATACAACTAAAGCAGCTTAATGTGGTATAGGTATTACTAACTCACCCCATTCCACTCCACGCTGCCCTCCTCCACACCGTCACTGCTGCAGTCGTACTTCACACTGGAGATGGATGCAGTGCTCCTCCGCCTCTCCCCATCTCTCTGAGGATCCACTGCCGCTCCCTGACACACACACACACACACACACGTTATAGAGACATCATGTTTTCCAGCATTCGTTGCTATGATTCTCACAGAGGTTGCACCTGTCTGCGGGACCTCATGGCACACTCCTCCAGGGTCTCAGCCGCCTCTATTTTCCCCTGCTTACGGTACAGAGCGCCCAGGTTCCTCAGCGTGGTGTTTACTGTGGGGCTGTGTATGAAAAAAACAACTCAGATTTACTCTCAAATGTGTCTCATATCATTCCGGACATGTTTACTATTCAGACTAGGTTTGCATTTTCTTTGGTTTGCAAACTATTTCATAAGTTTTTTTTAAGCAAACAGTATTGCTTAGGGGAATGGAAAACTTTTGTGAGAGGAGCGCACAAGTTTTGCAGCGATAGCCAATTCATAACAAGCCTCATATTTTTCCATCATTATTTCCAGTAACAGAAAACAATTCTTTCTTTTTTTTTGTTTTTTTTTGTGGGTGCAGGACACTAAAGTGAACTGTTACATATTATACCCAAAAACTCTTCCTACAGTGGACTATCATTAATATTGATACAAATTCCCAGATGAATTTGTTCTGTTCTGACACAATTTGATGCTTAAGTTCTTGTCATGTTTTATTACCATAAACTTATAAACTGTGATATTAGTAATTTTGAATATGTCTGTTTTTTACTTTAGGACATTTAAGACTTTTTGTTGCGTATACATAAAGTATACATTCTTGTGGCTTTAAAATGGAACTGTAATAACCCTTAATCATGATTAAGATAAGAGCCTTTAATATGTAAAATGCCTTGTATCCTTTTACGTAATGTACATTTCCATGGACGTGACAGGAGTGGAAAACATTTCTGCACGAGGTTAGTTCATGTTAACATATCTTGAGGCCTTACATTTAAAAAAGTGCATTTTCGCACTTATTCATAGCACTCTTAACTCATATTCAACTTTCAGAACATTCCGTAACTTAGTTTTAGCTCTGGGGCAGGTAAGTCTGGGTAATTGTAGCTGCTTTTCCTCACCTGTTCACCTTGCAGGCTTTGTACCAGCCGCCGTATTCCCCATAATGATTCCCATCTGCCAACTTCCCCTGAGAGAAAGGAGGGAGGAAAAGACACAGACAGTGAAGTTTCAAAATCTCCTCAGCTGTCAATCATCCAGTCAGGGAAACTGTGTTTGCTGTTAATATGTGGGTACAGACAGCCACACCTCCCTTCAAAACATACAGTAAAGGTTTAATTCATCGATGCTTATAGCAACCCAGCAAAACAACCGTAAAAGACAAAAAAGTGAACGTTCTCTAGAGGCCCACTCAGGGTTCAACCTAAATCCCACTGAGAATCTTTGGAATGACTTATTCAGAGGTGTTTTGATTTGTTTCCTCTGGATATTGTGTTACTGTGTGTGTAAAGCCAGCGTAAGCTAGAACGATGCTTTCGTTTCAGGCTCTGTACAACAAAAGGTGAATATTTTGAAAGTGGGTGGTGACTTTCTGTACCCTCTGTATCAGCTTCCCACATGAGCATCTCAGCATTTCACCCACTCTCACACACACACACACACGTGCTGGCAGAAACCTACTTTGCTCTCTTGTCTTTCCTCAGCATGCATCCATATGGGTTT
>JAUYWG010000060.1:13758215-13788826 GCA_034779775.1 Enteromius afrohamiltoni | reverse complement strand
CACAAGCCATACCAGCAAACTCAATCAAATGAATACTGAAAACCTCTTTCTCTCTCTCTTTATCCCTCACACACACATTCAAACACACAGATACAACCACAGGTGAAGCTGCTATCACCCTCCCTCAGTATTTACAGACTTAAAGGGACTTTAAGAAATGAACATAAACAGATGCACCGCAGAAGTTACAAAAAACGTCCTGTTTTCATCCCAACAATCTTTTAGTTTGAGCCCTTATTAGCCGGCAGTTACTGGACCCTGTATTCAACACAAAGACACAGCCTTCCAAAAACACTTGGCAACGCGGTCACCGTGAAAGATGGCCGGTAGAAATGTCAAAAGAGTAAAAAGTTCAAATATCTGCTCGGCGCCCCACACAGAGGGAATAAAATGACTTAAAGGGCTTTTTAAAGCAGAGATCTCCCTTTAGCTTGAACCCACAAAAGGCTGCCTCCTTCATACGAAATACCAAAGCACCACGTTAGTCCCCGACTTTGATATTCACTCAGGTAATGAACTTATAAAGTACTGTATTAAATAACCAAAGTCACTTTTCTTAATCTTAATGTGTTCACGTTACTAAAACTTAAAGGACGTGGCCTTTAGAATTCACAGCTACGCTAAATTCATTCAATAAGCGGTAACATAAACCCCTCCCACCAGTTCCGTGGCCCCTCCTACTTGCATTTGAACCCCTCCCACATGTAATTTAAAGAAACAGACAGTTTGCCCAAAACTGAATCAAAATGAGAACTGATCCTCGTTCGAATCTTGTCGTAGGATAGCCCGAACTGTTCCTTTAACCTCTCCCAATTGTATAAATATGAACCACTGCAAATTCAATCAAGCTCGCATCATAACTCCCACCCTATAATATTGTACACAGAACAATTATCAACATGGAAAATTTCACAGAAATAATAACAAACTCTAACCCAACAAAGTGCAAACTGAAGCTGCCGGTACGATTCCTACCACAACATGTGCTGCTCATCTCAAAATAAAAGACGGCGTTTGTTTCAGAAACACCGGTGCTCCTTCCACCGCCAAAAGCAACAAAAACGACAAGTAACATCACGGACGACATCTCTGTTGAAGACACAGGCTTTTAAATTGACCATTTCCACAGGAAAATCCATTTGTCTGTTTTATCCCACATCTGTAAATTGCCCTCGTGCTGAAGAAGCAGCAGCAGGTCACATGGGCTTGCTGTAGCCAAAGATTCCTACAGGGAAGTGTTTGACGTGAGTCGGCCACTGCGCGGCGAGCTGGAAAAACTTCACGTCGTGCCACTCCACGCCATCAATGGACACTGCGGAGACAAAGACCGCATCAATCTGCCTACTGGAAGAAGTCGCACAATTATATGTCTAATACCAAATACACAATTACTGTAAAAATAAAATATTCCATGAACCAGAAATTAAGTACTTGAAATTAGACTCTAAAATACTTGTAATCAGACTGTAGTTTATTTTTTATTGATTACTTGATTCAAATTACTCACACAACAGCAAATAGTTATTGATTCTTTCACATTTCTTTTACATTTTACAGGTTAACAAAACATAATTATTTTATTTTGATAAAAACTTTTTTATGATTGAATTAATTATTAGCTTTTCATTAAACTCCCTGCAGTTCCTTCACAAAATCCAGTAATGCCTGTAAACATACTGTAATGCCTAATTCAATTTATGTTGTTAATAACAACGATCATAATATATTTTATTTGCATTTTAATATCAATATGGTATAATATTACTCTATTTAAAACAATGTAAGAAACGTTAAAAGTAAATTAAAAGTTATCAAAAAGCAGCCTGATTATATTATCATAAAATGTGTGGATTATGTCAATAACTTTAATTTTCATTGTGTGATTTACAATCAGTAATGGACTACAATCAGACAGTACTGCAATGCATATTGAAATGCAGTATTTATGAAATAGCCTGTTAAAGACTTTGGGGTCTTTTATTTTTTGCTGTTTTTGAAGTCTTATGTCTTTTGAAGCTAAAAAATACAGTAAAACTGAAATATTGTAAAATTATTTTTTTTTATTTGAATACATGCTAAAATTATGCTAAAAGTTATTAATGTGATCAAATGTAAATTTTCAGCATCATTACTCCAGTGTCACATGATCCTTCAAAACTCACTCTAATATGCTGATTTGCTGTTCAAGAAACATTTCTGATTAGTTGCAATTACGGAAACTGTGATTATTTTCCTCAATGTTTTGATGATTCGAAAGTTCAATTGAACATAATTTGTATTATTTTGAACATTATAAAAATCTTTACTGACACTATCAGACAATTTTAATTTCTTAGAAATCTCTTGCCGAATTTTAACAATTACTGTACAAAAACGTGTCGCATACCACAATAAGGACCTACGCAACTTTTTAAAACAAATGACGCATTTAGACAAGTGACCACAGGGTGGCAGTAGAGTACAAACAACAAATTAGATTTTCACCATCAACTTAAATTTCACTGTGTAGGTTTGTGCCTGTGTGCTGGTTTACCCTTGAGCATGGTGTGCTGGTGTTTAGCGGTGCAGATGAGTCTGCTGATGCTGTCTATCACCTGACTCTTAGAGTCCACATCTTTCTCTTTTGGCTTCTTGCTCAGGAAAATCACTGAGAATAGAAGGAAACCAGATGTAATGCAGCAGGAACAGCACATGGGAGATAAATGACCCAATTTTAAGGTTCATTTTAACACACCTTTCTTGTTTTTCTCCTTCATGACAACGGTCATGGCCATTCCAGGAGGAGGTGTAGGCTCCCCTCCATTGGGGATTCGCGAAACCTGCAGCGAGCGGAAGTTGCTCTTCAGTGTGTTTTTAATTCCCACATCTCTCTTCTCGCCTTCTTTCTTTTTCTCTGCACCCTGTAACGTCCAGTAGTCCACTTGAAGACCCATCACCTCCCCACCGGTGCCTGGAGAACTGCATACACATATGTTTCATTTTTAACCTCATTTGCCATTTTAATTATTTACATTATGTTGGCCATGTACACGCTAAATTTGATTGTCAGTTCAACTTTTACTTCTTAATTGTGTTCTGTACACACATGATTCACTAAAATACAGGAGAGACAACTGCATTCGACAATACAGCTCTAAACATCCTGTAAATCGTGTTTTAAATTGTTGGCTCTCAAAAGAAAGAGTCGACTCTGAATCATTGAAACGAGTCGTTTTTGAAACAAATACCAAGGCGTTTCATGCTGATGCCAAAATGAAACGTTAGCATACTGCTGCCTACTTGTTGGTCTTTTAACGTTGGTCTGAATGAAAACGCAAACAAGTTGTTAATGACGTATTTTAACGTGCATCTGAAATGTGTCTTCATCTGTATGCAAGAATATAACAGTGAAAGAACTCTTATGCTACGTTCACACCAGACGCCACTTGCGTGAATAAATCACGCTATTCACGCATAGTTGGACGCTTAAATATTTTGAGTTTACGCGCTTCATTCGCGCGTGAAATTCGCTTCACAGCAAACGCGAAATCGAATCAGGTGGTTCCAATCTCTGTGGTGGTTAGACATGAGGTAAAATTAGTTTTGAGTATATCTAATAGGCAAACTTTGGTTTAATGAATCTAGTATTTATTTCATTTTTATTCCTGTTTATATTAAAGTACGAAAATGTATCGTACAGCTCCTCCACATACAGCGATGATGATTTTATCCTCCATAGTTTCGGAATTCTGCCTTCGTTTGCTAGTAATCACGTCACTACTAGAGCAAGCTCCTGATTGGTTAACGCAGCAAGATTTTTTCGTCAAAAGTTCAGATTTTTCAACTTGAGCAAATCGTGCAAAACGCTCAATCCGCACAGCATCGCAGGATGTCTAATCGCATCTTTGCATTGACTTAACATGTAAATCACTTGTGCTTAATGTTGCATTCGTGTTTGGTCTGAATGCACCATCAGTACTTAGTTGCGCTCACTAGCCCTGAGGTAAAGTGTCAGGGTTGCCAGATCCTTGTAGAAAAAACAACAAACAAGGACAAGCACAAAAAACACCAAAACACCCAAATGCATTATTTTTTGTAACCATCATGTATCTCATATCTGCAACAGACCACTTTATTAACAGTGGCTAGCTTTTTGAGCTAAGACCAAACAACAAGCCTAAATGTACTTGTATATATGAGGACATGGCAACACTATAAGATTGTGCTCTCTAAATCAGCCTAAACAAAACACAGCACGTCTATCACCGGTAGTTTAGATAAAATCAACAGACAAAAAGAGTCTTCAGGCAGAAAATGGCACATAACAAATAGCTAAATTATTCACTTGCAAAAAAAAAAATGTTGCTATGGTAACAAATGTGGGGAGTGACTGCGAGACTAACGCTTCATATTTTCTTGCAATAACTTTTTTAACAGGGATAAGTGGTCATGTCAGACTCACTTCCAACCTCATTTATTTATTTTGTTGTTTGGAAAAACAGCCAGGACGCTTTGCCGTTTACGCTACGCCTTTTCACAAGCGCATGCACGGTTTCTCGTACCCTGCTCCAGAGAGACTGGCGGAAACGGAGGGGGATGATGGAGGGGTGGAGGTCATGTCTTTCCCGTACGGTGTTCCCGTCTGTGCTGGAGGTGAGGAGAGCATGTTGACGCTCCCCACCATCACTGCGTCATCAGAGTCCACTGCCAGACGACACACACAAACACAAATCAGACATCTCTCACTCGATGGTACTGTTTTCATTGTGTTCCTGACTCAAGTAAGTCCTACCTGATGTAGATAAGCTGTGCTCCACAATTCCCACTTTCACCAGCTGCAAGAAAGTACATCCGAATCCTAAATTACACTGGTCAGCTATGTTTGGAACAGCATATAATAGTTTGTACGGTTTTTGTAGTATTTTTTGTATGTACAGAATGCCCCCCAAAATGTGCAATATGCATCCTATGGACAATACTGTACCCCACAATGCAATGGGTCAGACTTAACTTTACATTTGTAACATGATGGAACCAACCGATAGTCGTACAAACTGTGATCTTATTCTTGATGCCAAAGGTTAATCCAAGATAGATTTAGATCTATAGATTCAGTATTTCTTTATAATTTAATATAATAAATATACATATAAACACATGTCTTACTTTAAAAAAAATGGGATATGTGTCTGCCTGTATTGCTTTTGCAATGGGACAACCAAGTATATTTGTGGAAAGTGGAGCTGACACTTTAGAATAACAACAACAGAGAGAAAACGAAAGAGAAAAATCATTCTCACCCCAATGAACGGGACAAACTTCTGGCAGGAGTCTTCGTCAGGGCTGTAGAGGTCAGATAGGAGGTTATGGTTAGCACAGGGCTGACAAGACGGGTAATGTTAAGCTGTCAGTGAGGGCGGATGGTCTGAGAGATGCGTGGGTGTGGGGGGGTGAGAATGGGGGTGTCAGATCAGATAGTGTTACACAGAGTGGTGCCCTCTAGTTGACAGAGTGCTGTGAGGCCACAGTGAGTGTGAGGGCTCATGCCATGAGAGGACGCTGGGATAGCTTCTTACATCCTCCACCAATCGGGGGGTGTAAGGCCGCAGGCTATAAGGGCGCTTCATTATTGAACTCTGTCATTTTTTAATCTCGCTTGATTCTTCCCAAGAGTCGTCTACAACTGACAGAAGCTGCTCTCCAACACTCAAGAAACCTGAACACAAATATCTTCCAAGTTTAGTCGACTGTAGTGGACAAAATAGAGCTGTCATCTCCTGTAGCCAAAATTGGCTATCAGCATGAGGTCTGATCCACGTTGTAGCCTTTTCAGGTCAAGAATCACCTACTTAGACAGGACTTCTGGCCAACATGTACAATAACCAATCACAACTGAGAAAGCTCCTGCTTTAGTTGTCTCAAATAAAACTCCACCAACTTTGTCAGTGTTTTTTAATGGTGTTAGAATTTTGCGCAAGCCAATCAACAAACAGCTCAATGAGATCAGAAAACAGCGTAGAACATTACGAGATGTTTGCACTATCGACAAATATCCGCTTTGTTTTTGGTATGCACACACCATAAGAATTTCCCTGATAACAAAAAAGTGGAACTATTTTAAAATACATGTTTAAGAAATGTTTTTAAGAAAAGTTTGTCCTCATACAATTTAATCATTACTTTAAAAAAAGCGTTTTAAAATGATGAATTACTATTAAATATCAAATTAGTGTAGAGTTGCACCGCATGACATCATATCTATTGAATTAATAATTACTTGGTATTTTAAGAGACTTATTGACCTGTACAAAAAGTAATCTCTCTGTAACACGATTTTCTGTTTTATTGTTTTTTTTAAATGTTTTGTTGGTCGCGCCACATGACTTTGATTTCATGGCTTCTCAAACATTAAACAGTCACTTTTGGAGATTTAAATTTTTTCTTTCCCACTTTTTGTTAGAATAAGTTTTCATTTGCTTGGCCAAGGGGCATCAAATAAATTGTAAAATGTGACTTCTAATCATTTCTCAATGGGTGAAATTAAGTTCTGCCCTACATTTATTTTTTCTCACTGAACGTCCTATTAAACTTGTTAGGCACACCATTACAGAAATAAAATGGGTTCTGAACATTTTTTAACATTTATTTTAGGCTCTGCTCTGATGCTTCAGATAATAATGATTGTAAAATGATGTTGTGGAAGGGTTGCGGTTATTGTTGATATTTCAATGTGGTCTAATGACACGCGGTACAACAATCTCTGCTGTCCATTGTCACTTCATTTATTTCTCTTTGTTGTCCCTCTATAGGTGTTTTATCACTTTCTGTACCCCTGGGTTTCTCTCTATATATCTCCCTTTATCTTTCTCTATTTTGTTCTGCTTCAAAGTGATAATTGGTTGTGTGACCTTCTGTATTTGCGCTTGTCCTCCTGCAGACTATTACAGGTTCCAGTCAGTGTGTGCGTGTACTTCATTATTCATCCAATATTTGGATATCTGCTTTTCACAGGACTAATTTAGCACAGTCTGCCAGCGGTAAAAACAGGATTCTGTGTTCCGTTATTCCCAAATCATTTCAAAACCTGTTCTAATAAGAAGGCATTTAGCCAGCGCTTTGGACACAAGCAAATACCATGCGTTTTGATTATAGCAATAAGTTAAAATCTAATGTTTAATTTACTATTTATAAGTTGATCACGATAATGTAATTGAGAATTGAGAAAACTGATCATATAAAAAGTACTGACAAAAACTCTCCCTCAAAAAGAATCTCCCTCAATCGACAGAATCGTAATATTTCGTATATAAACACTTTCAGGTGTAACTCATCTCTTCTGTTCACTCATCTCTTTTTAACGTTTGTCACGATCTTCAAACCTGTTAAACTCAAACCAAACTAAATCAGTTAAATACACAATAAGACTGAACTATGAAGACGAAAAACACACAGTGAGCAAAAACTAGTAGTCACGCAGACAAGTGTGTGAGGTTAACATACTGAGAGCATGAGTGATTTAAACCACAGCAAACATTAAAACGTAAACCCAAACACACGGTTAGGTACCTGATGTAAAAATCAAAATACAAACTTCTCTTCCTTGTAGGCAAAAACAAAAGAAAAGGAGGGAAAGACCCAAAACATAACAGTTACTGTGCCATCCTCAACACCCGTCCACTTCTCAATGACAAAATAAAACCAGGTCAAACAAACGAGTGACATAATAAAAAAAAAAGAAAATGCATGTGCAATTGATTGTTTCATCTACTGTACTAACCAATTGACGATAATGATGGTACCCATAATAATTAATTGAGCGAAACTCATAAGACATGTCCTTTCCACATTTCACCCCAAAAACAAACTGAATATAAATTGCTGAATCCTCATTGCCGCGGTGTATCTGCACAATTGTGCCTTTTTGTTATTGTCAGTGGTAATTTATGCTAGATTCTTTACTGCAGGGTTGCCAGATTTTTACAACTAAAGCCACCCAAACTCAAAACTAGCCCAATTGCATTATTTTTGGAACTAAATATCCCATTATGGGGGTTGTTTCAACCCTCGGCAACACTACTTTATTGTAATAAAGAATTTCGTGAACGTAATATAATATCTTGTAATTGTAAAAAAAAGCCTTAATTTTCTTGAACTAAAATACAATTCAATTAGTTTTCCTTTTGGGGTAAAATATGGCTTGAACATTTGTTCAATTTTGTAAGATTAACCCCTTGCATTTAGACTTAGGACATACTTTATTTTGGCCAGATGGTGAACAAACATACACTACATTTAAGTATAACTGACACATGCCACATCATTAATTACATTTTTTCAATCACACACACATATTACAAGACCATACCTTTTTTGTTTATAGGTGAGCATTGCTTCCGAAATTGGGAATTGGTGGGAGAGATTGGCTCCAGCCAGATACTGTGAGACACGTCCAGCCACATCAATATTATCTGTAGAAATTTTTAAACAATGCATCCATTAGGTACCAGCATCAAATCAGATAACATTGGCATGAAGTCATCTGAAGGGCCCATATTAGCAGACACGCTAACCTGAATTAGGAGCTTCTAACCTCCCGAATACATCCCTCCATCCGGCGTCCATGAAGATGTTATTAAACTTACTGTCAAATGTTGAGATGTACTTAGCCAGCGGATGACAACCTGATCAAAAACAAAGTGCAATTTGCTCACATTAAAGAAATATCACAGAATAAATTAGTTGTCTTTCACTTCAGACCAAAATCCAAAATAAATATTCACTAAACATTAGATATGACTACAAATTGGCGCCTAACTAATCCCACCAGCTGGGTGATAACTCTATTAGGAACAAAATACATGTTTTAATTGAATTGTGTGAATCCTCCCAGTAAGCTGCCAAAAAACAGAAATATGAAAAATCTGTCAAAAAATCTGTATGTTTTTCTGACACATACATTTACTGAGGGGGGTATATATAAAATAGCTATAAAACCTTTCGTAATTAGCATATTATACTATATATTTATATATACAGTACATATATTAAATAGGGCTGTCAGTTTTTTTTATGATGTTTGCATACATGGTGCCCATGCCCGTTATATCTGCTCAGTCTTTAAATCTGCTAATAAAAATTCTAAACAGTATCTTTCAACTCCCGTGAATGTTCCTCATTTAGCTGATGAATTTTCATATCGCCCTGATCCTAACTTCTCTAATTATCTTTTATCTAAACAAGGTTTCCATCCAGGTGCCAGCTGTCTTCATGCTCAAACTCACATCTGCCCCAATCTGCAGTACGCTAAGACCGAACCTGAGACAGTCAATCTTCAGTTTAAAAAGGAGTTGGAAGCCGATTTTATGATTGGCCCCTTTTCCAATCCTGCTTTCAATACATTACACATCAGCCCAATTGGTATTGCCTGCCGAAAATTTTCAGGCAAAAAACGACTCATTAGCAATCTATCGTCACCCCATAATTCGGCCATCCCTAGCATTAACAGCCTCATCCCAATCGAAGAATTCTCCCTCCACTACTACAATATTGACCAAGCAATAGCCATGATTAAAAAAGCCGGCCACGGAGCATGGCTAGCAAAGGTCGATATAACCAAAGTTACACCCATTCATCCTGACGTCTGGCAACTTTTTGGCATCCGCTGGAGCAAGATCTTTGATTAAGATCACAATGCACCATCTGTGTAGTAGGAGGACTGCAAAAGCTGGAGCTCTTGCACCCACCGTCGTAGACGGCTCCCGCCAGAGACTGCTTTATCCTTACAACTCTGCTTTGTCAGTAGGTCAGCTTGAACTGGAGTATTGCATCCACCATCGTGGACCACTCCAGCAAGAGATGCGCACTCACATCCACTTTACGGCAGCAGACTGCTGAAGTCAGAGCCCTTGCACCCACTGTCGTGGATGGCTCCAGCTGGCAACAGTCGTTTAAGTATGCTGCCATGCGAAGGGGATCTCCCGAGTTGGAGCATTGCACCCACCATCGTGGCTCGCTCCAACCTGGGTCTAACACCTTTTTTACACCCACATCTACATTTTCTTCATACATTGCACATATCTTAGCAAGGAACCCAATGTCTTCCCCAATCTTCCAGCATCCCCTAATCTCTACTTCTTTTGGGGGTGCTCTACGTTTGGCTGCTTTCCTGAAATATCTCACTTTTTTGGGGGGGCACGTGGGGCTCTGCTGGACACCGGGCTCTGCCCAACCCTCACCACCTAGGCTTTGGGGTCCGCCGAACTTCCAGCCTGCTCCCAGGACATCACGCCAAACATGCTTACAGTATTTGTTTACTAATGAGAAAGGTGGAACTCGTGAAATTGAATTAATAAAAAAATTACAGGGTGCTGTGATTAAATAATCTAATTAATAAATAAGTCTGTGAAAATTTCCCCAAAAGACAATGTAAAGCTATTATTGTGTTAAATGTTAAGGATACAAAGGCCTAACATAAAGTATGCAACATAAAATAAGATAATTCGAGAAACATCAGTATTTTTTGTTCATGTATTGAAAGTCACTGGTAACCAAAACAATTTTTTTTACCATCAGTTTTTGCATTTCCTTACTTTATGTTGTGCAAAAGAAAGTCAATCAGGTATGAAACAACATCAGGATGGGTAACCTTAATTATGATTGTTTTGTTTTTTTTAATGAATGAAATGATCCACTAAAGAAGAAACTAACAACACCAGCAAGTAGAGTTAAATGTCTTCATGAGTTGATTTGTTCAAACGGTTGATTCCCTCAAATTCTGTAAAGTGCTCACTTTAGGAATGAGTCTTTGAATCATTGATTCACATGATTTGTTTAAAACTAAACATCATTTTGTCTGTGTTCTGCTGTGACTTTATAGGTAATACTTTTATTTTCAAAATTGCACAAACAAGCACAATATTAACTATTGTGTCAAATCACTTTGTGACAAAAACAGTACTCCTGTGATATTGCTCTTGCTGCTGGTGTTATATTGACAAAAACTAATACAGGGTAATCTTTGCCCCAATATCTTGCATTTTTGGAGTGTGCCATATCTAATTAATGAACATTATATAAAATACACAAATAAAACAAATAAATGAATGCATCTTGAGAGATAATTTAATCGATAAGAGATAATAATTTTGGAATGTGTTTCAGCTTTTTCTGCTTACCAACTGGAATGACTAGAAACCGAATGTAGCTCAACCAATCAGGCGTCTTATTGGCGAGCTGCTCCACAAAGCAGCGAAGAACTGTGCTGAGGTAACTCTGATCGCCCGCCACTGCCACTTTAATGGTGGGTGGTGTCTGTGCGTTACAGTTGCAGCTGACACAATGACAAACATCAGAGATGCAAAAAATCATACTCAAGTCTTTACAAAAATACCCACTCAAATTATTGTCTGACTTATAAAGCATGCTAGGGTTTATTTGTGTAGTGTGGGGGCACAGTGAGGCTTACAATCGTTGAATCCTGGTGACGATGGTGTTGAAGGCAGCCTGAACGTCTGCGGGGGAGACAGTGGACACAATAGGCTGCTTGTGCTCCTGAAGAATCTCATTCAAATACTGCCACCAGAAACACAGTTCACAGTTCAAAATGCAGCACGAGGGAATTAGTAAGAATGCTAAAGAGACAGTATGAATGAAATCAAGTTATGAGGACTGTGGTGAACGTAAAGGCTATCCCCGTGGGACATATCAGCCTCAGGAAAGGACAGATGTCCAAATAAATCCAAATAGACAAATGATAAAAACAGTTCGTACCCCCAGGTTAATGTGTCAGTCCTATTACCATCTCTTATTAAAATAATGTACTATTAAATAAAAGGAATGAATTCTGAGACAAGTAAATCAAGGACAAGTCTCCTCTTTTCTTTTTATAATCATAACTCTCTTTTAACTCTGTTGTATCCAAAGCGTTGTATCCAAATTGTAGAACACTAGAATGCTACTAGCGCTGACAAATGATTAAGCACAATTAATCGCATCCAAAATAAACGTTTTTGTTTACATAGTATGTGTGTGTACTGTGTATATTTATTATTTACTGTTTATATAAATAAACACACAGACAAAATGTATTTGAAAATATTTAAATAAATACATATTACATATATATTTATATGAATACAATTTATATTATGTATAAATCTATTTAATATATAAACATAAAACATTTCAAATATATGCATGCATGTTTATTTAGGTATGCATAAAAACAGCACACACACATATATTATGCAAACAAAAACTTTTTAACGTTTCTTTGATTAATCTTGATTAATTGTTTTAACAGCAAATACTAATAAACAACACTAACCTCTTACACTAATCCATTAACTTACATATTAAGTAATTTACTAACTTGATTACAGAAGTTAAAAAAATCTAAATTTCTAAAAATAGCCTTTTTATGCAATAACTCTAAAATACACATACAGTGTGTTCACTTTTCCTTTTGTTATTTGGCCATTTTCTTAATTTTCTATTTTTCACAAAAAATATTGAAAAATACGATAACACTTTACAATAAGACTTCATTTGTTAACATTAGTATTAACTAACATGAACAAACAATGAACAGCTATTACACTATTTATTAATCTTTGTTAATGCTAATGAAAATACAGTTCCCCTTCAGTCGAGTCACTCCGACGTTACATACTCGCATCGAGTAATAAGAAAAGGCCAATGAATATTGGCGTGCATGTAACTACAGCCAGGTGCACCTCATCACTACGTGAGTATAAAAGGGCACAAATGTAATGCTCTTGCAGCTTTTTGCTTCGGAGCCTCTCTGCATTTTATGCCTTTGTTCGAGTCTGCTGGACGGAGAAATCCTCAATGCCGAAAAATAGTTAATGCGAGTTCATGCTCTCTCTTCACCATCAGCAAGGACTGGGCGGCTAATTGGTGAACCCCGCGAGCTGGTAGTCTTTGTAAATGCTAGAGCAAGCCAGCTTTTTGCACACCAGCAAGCGACCTCACCTAAGTGCACGGCGTGCCACAAGAGGTCCTCCCTGGAGAAAAAAAGAGCTTTTTCCCCAAAGCAGGTAAGGCTTTCCCCGGAATGTCTATCAGGCCATGCGCTTCCGGATATGGTAGTTTCCTTACCTCTCTACACGGACATGATCGCTGCCTCACGCGCCTGGGCGAGTAAAAAAAAAAAGAAAAACACACGCTGGGGCAGCGTTCATGGATGACTCATGCGTTCATTCCCTGCATGTCTGGCTCCTGGAAAGATCGTTGAGCCGTAAAGGTTTTTCAGTGTCCACAGTGAGGCGCTTAGGGATCCTCATGCTGGCCGTGCGGGATGTTCTGCCAGGCAAAAAAAACCCCCAAAAAACGGCAAACTTCTGCCCATCACGTAGTTATGTTGGGTTACCAGAGCAGATTGCTTCCCTGTACAGAAGGCTGAGCATCTCCTCCGATGCACCCTAGAAAGGTGAGACGTCTATAGCAGCGTCAGAAGGGAGTCGGCTGCACAGCGGTGCCACAGTCTGAGCGCGCTGAGTTGCGGTGGATGCCCACACAGCGCTGCCACCTGGCCGGATCAGCACAGTTTGAGCGTGAGCTTTCGTTCACCTTCGCAGCCAAGCTTGCCGCTGCGGGCAGGCTGCCACTGCCCTGCATGCCACAAGCTGCACGAGGGTGGTCTCCAAACTGAGGTTGGCCCATTGGGTGGTTGATGCCATCTCCCGGTCTTATTTATACCAGGGATAGCCTTGCCCCTTAGGTCTGAGCCCACTCCACAAGGAGTGTTGCCTCCACCTATGCGTTGGCTCATGGCGCCTCTCTAGTGGATATCTGTAAGGCTGCAGGCTGGGTGACACCCAACACCTTTGCCAGGTTCTACGACCTTCGCATAGTTAGTAATCAGACAAGCAGGTAGTGGGAGGCTGGCTGGTGACGGCTTGCTGTGCCATTCCCATGGGATCTGTGCGCTTTCTCAGTGGTTACCCATGCCAAGGCGAACCCGTATAAGGTTACGAAGCTAACTCATGTTCCCTGAAGGAGGGTAAGGAGAAGTTACATCCCCTTGCCATGACCCTGGGTTGCGCTGACGCCGGCTCCGCTTCTCAGCGAAAACCTGCTGTAATTAAATGCACGCCAATATTCGTTGGCCTTTTCTTATTACTCGAAGGCGATCGGTCTCTCATGTGAATACTTCAAAACATTTTCTTGAGATGAAAAATAACTTAATAGAAAAATAATATATCAAATGTACCAAGATTTTGTAAGGTTTACAGTTAAAACAAGAAGAAACTGTTTTACAAATATAAGTTACTTTTAAAAAGTAACTTAATACAAGATAAATTCTCTGAAAGTGTTATCTCATTGCACAGTTTTAATTCTCAATTACATTTTATGTTATGTTAGGATGTTTCAGTACTTTTATTGGAAAACTAGAGAGGGACACACACACACAAAAGTAGTGAAAAAACACACCTGTCCCTGCCAGTCTGTAGTGTTAATGAGAATAATATTCTCTGGCAGATGTTCATCAGAGTTTAGGATCTGGTTGAGTTGATCATACACCGATTTCCTCGGGACCTGCAACAGGAAGGAAAAAAATTGAGCACCCGTATACACAAATCAGTCTTCCAATATTTCTTAATACTTATGATGGTAGACACAAACACACACTTACACAAACCTGGGTGATGAGCCTAGAGTCTGGTGAGGTTTCGCTTTCGATGCTGCTGGTACGATCGCTCTGAGCTTTAGAGTTCTGCCTGTCCTTCATGGATGTGCTTCGCGGACGTCGCTGGAGCTTACTGTCTGTTTTACTAATCACACAACAAGGAGAAAGACATATTAGCATTGCAGCTTAGCTGGCACGTGCAACAAGTAGGGCTCAACCTGTGCAGAGCACATGCCCTTTTTGTAATTACACTCGGAAGTGATTTTTAAATGGTGCCATTTAAATCAATGCTGTTTTTAACCCTTAACGTTTGTTTGTGTTTTTAACAAATATTTAACCAATTAAAGGCATTAAAACGTGTATCTCTTTGAACCGCTCAAACTGTCAGTCAAACTTCATAACTCCGCCCCCTGAGCGAGCATCAGTCAAAATCATAGAGCAGAAGCAGATGAACATCTTCTTGTAATGGTAAAATATCTTGTTGTTTGAATAAGTGCAACATTGTCTTTATGAAATAAACACCAGAATGTCTATAAAGGTTCATATAATGCATCACCACACTGGTGTGGTGTGATGTGGTCGTTTTAATGATGGACAAATTGCATACATTCACTTGTCAAAAACCCGCGGTGTAACCGCATTTGAGTTTGAAAATGTAAATTAAATGATGTAATTTAATAACATTTCATCATATTATATAGCCTCTGGTCACACATCATGGTAGGTTAGTTTACAATACTATTATATTTATGTGTTTGCTGGCTAGATTTAAAAAAAAAAATCTAGTATTGTATACTCCTTGCTCATCTTCACTTGTATAAACCATGAACATGGTTTACTACTGTAATAATGTTGTATTAAATAAAAAAACAAGGAGAATGAGAATCATAAGGTCACTTTTTTCAGTTTCAGCACATGCCCCTCAAAAGGTCTGTGCACGGCCCTGCAGCTTAGTATCAGTTATTCTTAACTTCAATAAATGGTTATTTCATCTGTAGCAGTTTAATAGAGTAGATTGTGCATCACAATTTGTGGCATCTTCTGCCTCCCAAGGCATCACAGAAAGAAGCTAAAAAGAGGCGAATCAGTGATGCGCTGCTGCGTTCCATATTTCCTAAAGTGTTTGCGAGCCCGTCGCTCCGGGACTGAGTCTTAACGAGCTCATTAGCCAATGCAAACACACACATATGCCGTCTAGCAGAGGCCTGTGAGAACAACCAACTAGAAAACTACATGGAAGAACAGACAGATTTGATGTTGTGATGGACCACAAGAGAAATACAATGGGCACGGAAAGTATTCAGACCCCCTTTAATTTTTCACTCTTTGTTATATTGCAGCCATTTGCTTAAATGATTTAAGTTCATTTTCCTCATTAATGTACACACAGCACCCCATATTGACAGAAAAACAGAATCGTTGACATTTTTGCAGATTTATTAAAAAAGAAAAACTGAAATATCACATGGTCCTAAGTGCTGTGTGTCATATAGTCAACTCAGGTGCTGTCCATTTCTTCTGATCATCCTTGGGATGATTCTACACCTTCATTTGAGTCCAGCTGATTATACTCATTGGACTTGATTAGGAAAGCAACACACCTGTCAGCAATGCATGTCAGAGCAAATGAGAACCATGAGGTCAAAGGAACTTCCTGAAGAGCTCAGAGACAGAATTGTGGCATGGTACAGATCTGGCAAATATTACCAAAAAAATATGGCTGCACTTAAGGTTCCCAAGAGCCTCCATGATCCTTAAAGGGAAGATGTTTTAAACGACCAGAACCCTTTCTAGAGTTGGCCGTCCAGCCAAACCGAGCTATCAGGGGTAGTAGAGCCTTGGTAAGAAAGGTAAAGAAGAACCCAAAGATCACTGTGGCTGAGCTCCAGAGACGAAGTCAGGAGATGGGAGAAAGTTGTAGAAAGTCAACCATCACTGCAGTCCTCCACCAGTCGGGGCTTTATGACAGAGTGGCCCGACGGAAGCCTCTCCTCAGTGCAAGACACAAGAAAACCTGCATGTTTGCTAAAAAACACCTGAAGGACTCCAAGATGGTGAGAAATAAGATTCTCTGGTCTGATGAGACCAAAATAGAACTTTGTGGCCTTAATTCTAAGTGGTATGTGAGGAGAAAACCAGGCACTGCTCATCACCTGTGCAATACAGTACCAACAGTGAAGCATGGTGGTGGCAGCATCATGCTGTGGGGGTGTTTTCAGCTGCAGGGACAAGACGACCAATTGCAATCGAGGGAAATATGAATGTGTCCAAGGATATCCTGGACCAAAACCTACTCCATAGTGCTCAGGAACTTAGACTGGGCCGAAGGTTTACCCTCCAACCTGACAATGACCCTAAGCACACAGCTTAAATAACGAAGGAGTGGCTTCACTACAAATCCGTGACTGTTCTTAAAGCCAGAGCCCTGACTTAAACTCAATTGAGCATCTCTGGAGAGACCTAAAAATGGCTGTCCACCAACGTTTACCATCCAACCTGACAGAGCTGGAGAGAATCTGCAAGAAGGAATGGCAGAGGATCCCCAAATTCAGGAGTGAAAAAGATTTTTCCTAAAAGACTATGACTCTGAAATGGCTGCATTCAATCAAAAGGGTGCTTCTAATAAAAACTGAGCAAATACATGTGATATTTCAGTTTTTCGTTTTGAATAAATCTGCAAAAGTGTCAACAATTCTGTTTTCTGTCAATGTGGGGTGCTGTGTGTACATTAATGAGGGAAAAATGTACTTAAATAATTGTATTTTAGAATGATGACTGCAATATACTGAACGACTGAAAAAAATCAAGGGGGTTTGAATACTTTTCATGCACACTGTATAACTGATGGGTGTTTCTTCAATTGAACACTTTTTTGGTAGAGGGATTTAGAAATTAAACTCTTAAAAGTACCTTTTATACTTTTAAAGTCGACATATAATAAACATTTTATTAATCTTATTGTGAATGCAACTGCATTCAATCTATGTACTTCTCTTTGGTGACATTGTATACCAGACTTTGATTTACTTAAAACCCATTCTTTCTACAATTGACTGCTCGGATATCTCCATTCAGTAAACAAATGATGAACAGAACAGTCCCCTACCTGCTTTTTCAATATTCAATTTCACTCTTTTGTACATCAAAGAACATTCGATATTGAAGAAAAGATTTTGCTACTTCAGTTTCATTGTGACTTTACTATTTTCAAAGCAAAATTGTAAATTGTTATGAAACAGCATCAGCTCTGGGCAAGTGCAAATCCTACTGGATGGTCAGAATTTTTCACAGGGTGAAACAAAAAATGTTAACTAACCTGTTTGTAAATCGTTGCCATGCAAATATTGGTATCAGTCTAAACAGACTAATTGCCACAAATTTATTCAATACAAATTTGAAGATTTTTTTTTTTCTTCATAATGGTTACACTGAAAAAAATAAATAAATATATTTTTTATATACAGCTCACTTCTGTGTTTTCAGATTAGTGTAGAAAGGGTGTTAATTTGATAAAAAAAAGTAAAACACAAAATTGATTGACCTTATCGCCGTCTCGTTGATGTCATGAGAAAGCAGCTTGTTAACAAATCCTTTTTTTGATAAAGCCTTCGCTGACGAAATTAACATAGGCTTAAATTAAAACGTGAATAATATTGCAAATGTTATTGGATGGCCAGAGTTTAAAAAACAAAAAGAAACAAACAAATTAGTGCTGGTCATCATGGTTAATCGCATCAAAAATAAATGTTTTTGTTTACATAATATATGTGTGTGTGCTGTGTATAATTATTATGTATATATAAAAACACACACATGCATGGGTATAATATTTAGAAAATATTTACACTACATGTATATATTTTTATTCATATAATTTATATATAAATATATTTGATATACAGTATAAACGTAGCATATTTTTCTGAAATATATACATGCATGTGTGTATTTATATACACATAATAAATACACACAGCACACACATATACACTTTATTGATTTATTTAATTTTTTGCATTAATATTGAGTAAATGAAAACTTTTATTTTTGATGTTATTAATTCCAATTAATCGCTTGACAGCACTGCTGTCGGTAAATGTATAGCATGTGAATGTTTGCATCTGCATTACCACCAGTTTATTCACATTCGAATTTTTATCGCTCAGTTTACACATTAAACATTCGTCCTCTGTATTTAAAGAAACACCCAGATGTGAGAGCATCTGCTATGACTAATAATAAATTCAACAGCACTAACTGTATCTTAGGGGACTGTTCGGAGCATAACAGAGAGAGGTTGCAACAGAAAACAGATGGAAAAAGAAAACAGGAAGGCAAGAATAGAAGGTCACGTGTGTTACCTAGGCGACATGAGAGTCTGCGACTCAGCCTTGCAGAGTTTGCCCACCGTTCCTGCTAATTTCTCCGTGCTCACGTCCCAGCTCATGCTGGCGTCACATGTCGCCTCGTCCTCCACCAGCTCCTGCGTGGAGAGATAAACATCAGGCGGGAACATGTATCACTCTCTTCAAGGGCTCGCTCGGCCGTGAAAATTGTCATGTTGCCATGGCGACGGCCACTTAGCCACAAAGCAGAATTGCGGTGTGGATGTGTCTGAAAGAGTGTGTGTGTGTGACTTCAACACACTAGATACTGTTAGGACTGATTAAGTGTGCGACACAGACCACAGCCTTGAATTATCAGCAGTCAGCACGCAAAACAGAAAAACAGGACGGCCCTTGTGAAAGAAGCATAATGCATCTTTTACTAATGAGAAAACAGAGTTTTAAATGTGACGGGCGAATGTTGGCGTGAAACTTGACACCACGATGCTAGGGTGTTCTGAGTGGTTGTTAGGGTGTGCCAAATGGTTGCTAAGTGGGTGCCAAATCTACTAATATGATATTCTGGTCTATAGATATGAATTTGTTTGTGTACGAATGGTGCAGGATGAGTTAAGCTCCGTTCAGGCTACACAGTTTTAGCACGCTATTGGTGTTGGCACGCAAGATTCAATCGTTTTATCTAGTGCACGTCAACTGATGTCACATCTGCAGCTCTTCACGATGTCAACATAGAAAGTTTAGCGATGAATATTTTTTTACTGTCATTTATCCTCCCGTCACAGGCCAATAAGAGCACAGAAGCATACAAGCTTTCTTGCATGCCGAAACCAAAGAGAGACAATGGTATTAGTCCTGTTCCATTGATCCAGTCCAGTCCTAGTTGTCTTCATGCAATCCAGATTTGTGCCCATTGGCAGATTATCTTTCTTTTTTGAGCATTTCTTATGACAATACCACAATGCTAGCTATTGTTAATTTACGCTTATGTCACTACCTGTTTAGTTACTCCCTTCGTTAAAGACGACAAGCAAAGAAAGATGATGTAGAACTGTGTAGTCTGACATGTTCCTGTTTCACGACATGACAAAATTGTAGGAATCCAAATTGTGTTGTGTCGTAACTGTAAATATGTCATTAATTTTTTTATGAGATGCTTGATAGATTTGGTCAAATGTGTCCATCAGACAGCAGAATTGCATGAAAATGCAATACGAAGAATGTAAATAATGACCTAAAGGCCTATAATTCTATCCCAATTACACAGAATAACCTAACATGTTCCCTACTGCTCAACATTTTAAAGTACCATGTGGATGCACTGTCTCTGTCCTCCCATCTCTCTAAAAGTGCCTCATCAGCGCTGTTATTGTGGTGATGCTGGGTAGTAAACACATTTAAACACTTACACACTGTTACTCTTCACTTTAAATAGATGCAAACTGAGAGACACAGAGACAACCAATAGTAATCAACAGGAGAAAGAAAAGTAAAATCTACACAGTAATCAATATTCCACAGTAGTACAGAGAGCCAGAGTGTAAAATTGCTGTATGTTACATTTTATAGAAATGCAGAAATTGTGACTGACCCCAGCTGCCGAGTCCACCGCTGTAGGGTCATCCGGATATCTTCCACCCACAGCCCTGTTCGTATCCACTGTTAACAGATCGACACCCTGAAAACACACACACATAGAAACAAAGCACAATAGTGAACATGGGCTTCACGCTTTGGTTCTGCAAGTATTTTCCCATTTCCTCCAGGCCCTTCTGAAAGAGAAGTACACTAGCAAACGTTTTAAATTTTATTTTAATATATTTTAAAAGAACTTAAGTGTCAACTGAATGCAATGTTTTCTGGCACTTCACCACATTTGCAATTAAATTAAATGTATTATATCTTAAATTGATATTAAATTCTATTAGTAATTATACACACTTCTATAAAATAATCTTAATATGTAATTTCTCTGTAACTTAATCTTAACGACTTTTCACAGGGTGAAACAAAAAATGTTAACTACCCTGTTTGTAAATCGTTGCCATGCAAATATTGGTATCAGTCTAAACAGCCTAACTGCCACAAATTCATTCAATACAAATTTGATCATTTTTTTTTTTTTTAAAAACTTAACGACAAACATTTACGGTAAACCACAATATAATTTCGGCCAAAAATATTCTTTGTCATTTCTATGCAAAACTGTATGATTTAAAAAATATTTTAATTACACATTTGTGAAAATGATGTTGCAGTTTAGTACATTTAAGTTATATTAATGCTGAAACATAATATTGAAAATAACATCTGAAATTCAGATGTTTTACATGTGTTATAGCATTGTAGAATAAGTGTGCTTCTTTAAAGATGATTAAAACAATGGTATTAAGAAAATAGTCATTAAAAATGTACTTTCTTTAAGTCCACATAAGTGGCCTTTTATATCACTAATATTACATGCGAAAATATATACTCTGAAGATTTGAAGTACATTACAAGTACATCCAATGCAATTAAGTGCGTTTCTTTTCTACAAGGGAGCAGCTCTAAAATCAATCACAACACTACAAGCTTAGATTTAATGCCAAAAGTACTTCAAATGAGAGAAATAGAGAGAAACAAGACTGTGTACTTCATTTTATAGGGGACTGAATTTCTCATTACATGAATGATTGTTAACGTTTGTTAAAAATCAAAAAGGTCAATATATTAAATAGGTATAAAATACCATACATTTGAAGTTGTGTATATTTACAATAATAAGTTTATTAAGTTAGAATGTACAGAATCAGTATAATTTGCAATATTTGATGGTAATATAAATTTGGTTCTGCTTTGATGGTATTAGCAATTTTTTTTTACACATTTATAATGAATTTGAATTAGTGATGCACAATATTTTCACAGTTATCCGATATACCGATATTTTTCAACTCGTTTTGGCCGATACTGATACTGATACATTTCCTTTTATTTGAAAACAACATCAAGTCTCTCCTGTGCCGAAATTATCAGCAAATAATAAAAAAAATTCTTTACTTATTTGTTAGAATTAAATAAACAACAATAAAGTTTTCTTGACAGTACTTTGAGGATATTTTACTTTTAGATTTAATTAGAAACAGGCCAACAACGCCCCCTATCATATTAAAATCTAAAGGGCATTAGGACTCAGGGGAGTCTTCCGCCGATGTGCTATCACTGTATTCATACCGGCTTGTGGCTTTTACAAAAGAAACTTTGTTTTCTAGGTCTATATTTGAAAGTTTATACATTATCATAAAAAACTATTCCCTCTGTAGAGATAATGGGATTACAATATTTTCTGACAAATTCAATATGTATTTACTACATATTTTCTCAAATCTGATTTATGAGAGAAACTGGTCTATAAGATTTTGATCTGTCCTGTGTCAGATGAGTTTGACTTGATTTGCTTAGATTTATAAAGAAATGGTGATAATTTATATTAGATGTACAATATATAACCAACATTAGCATGTTCTGTGTTTGTCTTTGTTGAGGCAGAATCATACTGATAACACAAGCATTCAAAATGTCAGACTTACAATGGAGGTCGGATCTCTCGGTTGGCTTTTCTGACTGTGTAAACTGCCGATCTCCGTCTGTGAGCTGGAGTGAGACATTCCCTCAAAGAACGGCCTTGAGTGGAAAACATACACATCTTATGAATCTAAAAACAGTCTTAGAGCTGAATTTCATGGTCAGCGATATAGTATCAGTAAAGTTTGCCTGAGTGTTCTTTAAGAGGCATTTACACAGGTGGCGATTTGCAAAGACAAAGCAAATGGAAGTCATTCAAAAAAACAAACAAAAAAAAAAAACAGTGATGTTGGTGAGGTTCAAGCATTAAAAATGTCATTCCCATACAAACACTTTCTCCTACATAAAAATCAGTTTTAACAGAAAAAAAGTCTACTAAATTCTGAATATCTGTCAAAGATTTACTAGCATGAAAGTTGCAACTTTGTTAAACGAACTATTTCTTCCTGTTCAGAAGTCTTCTTTATAACAGCCAGGGAATTTTGGATGACTTTATTTCCCCGTGGACTGACAAAAAGCAAGAAATTGCTTTAAGCCAACCAATCAGATGTGATTTTGAAAATGGCTTGCAAGTTTTTTTGTGTAATATGCATCAGACTAGAGCTATGACTCATGGCTCTTACTTTAATTTGGGTTTGGGAGTGCTGAGAAGACTCTCGTTGTCCTCCATCTCTGGTCCACTGTCGCTCTGGTTATAAACCTCCAGACTATCATACAGAAGATCCAAATCTTCAACCTCCTGTGTCTGATCAACTGGGTCTGAGTCCAACACCTTTTTGAGCCAGCAAAATATAAATGAAATGCAGACATGTATGTAATGTGAGTAAATCTAAAAGGAGAAGTCGCATTTCAAACCAAAACGACTTAAAAAAAATTAGCCCCCAAATGTGTTCCGAAGATGATCGTTGCCGTACTTAAAATAAAAATAAATTATTTTAAAATTGCATTACATAATTTCATCTTTAATTTATGCCAATAAAAAACAGTTAATGACAAATTTGTTTTTGTAGTAAAATGTGACTTGACCATGATTTGCCCATTTTAAAAAGCCAACATGTACTGAAAAACCATTTATTCAGAGCAATCTTTTTTAGCCAACATTTTTACAGGACAGTACAATCACCAGTAATGACCAATTCATATAATGCATCTCCTCAGGCAGCTGAGGCGAAAAGACAGAAAATTCATTGTGTTAAAGTAAACAAAAGACAAGAGATGGTCTGAAAGTACAGGGGGCATATGAATGATCATCCTCATAATGAGAATCTAAAAGAATTTATATCTATTGTACTTCCTTTCCAAAATAATAAAATTAACTTTGAATAATAATTTGAATCTTTCATCCTGGATCCATCCTTTTTAAGTGAACACTGACTTAAAATGTGTCAGCACTCAAACAGACTTTGTTAGTCTTGTTCTGCTCCACCTAAAAAGAATAGTACTAACTTGGCCAAGACAGAAGATCAGCTAACCCTACACAGAACAGCAGCACAACACAATAGCTATTGCACTGACAAGCCCATGTTGGCAATGCTACACATGTGAACAGCCTGCCAATGCCCAACTGTGTCATCACCCTGAATCAGGAAGTTGCTGGACTGATTGCCAAATAAATCTGGATCATTTCCTGTAGGGTTTGGATAACGGAATGTGGCAGCCAAGGCAAGAGGACGAGGAACTCAAAGAGTCAAACCGCTATCAACTAACAAGCTTAGACTCTAACAATGAGACCACAAAGCTACTTAAATCTTGCCTGTAGGCTCTAAAAAAATGTACGACCTCAAGTCATGACCCCATAACATGTCCTCACAGAGCAAAGTAGTAAGTTTAGTTTTAGAAGCTATATACATCATATCTTACACTGCAAAAATCAAAGCTCCTCTAGCATTTCAGCTACTAGATCAATCATTGCCAAGTCCCAGGGCTGTTTTTATAAAGGTTGAATTTCATGGCTGAAGTGATTTTGTGATTACAAAGCACAGGACCGCAAAATACAGAGTGGATAGTGCAGAGCTTCAGGCAAAAACATATTTCTCTCTGTTATAACTTACGAAAAACAAAGACAATTCTCACCTCATCAGATACTTTGAATCTCTTCAGCAGAGCGACAAACTTCTGTTTGAAATTGGGTTGCTATAAAGAAATTGAGAGAATATGTCATCAATTTGCAACTGTTCCATGCAATACATGTTATAGTCACAGATACAAAACATTTTTGTTGTGCGTTTTAGTTGAGGCAGTAAAGTAGGTAAAGGCAAAAAAACTAAGCTAAAATGGAAAAAAAAATAGCATAAACCATTTTTGGTCCAAGTTCTTATTAGGGTTAGTTCACCCAAAAATTAAAATTCTGTCATGAATTACTCACCCTCATATCATTCCAAACCCATAAGATCTTCATTTGTCTTCGGGAACACAAATTAAGATAGTTTTGAAGATATCTGAGAGCCATCAGACCCTCCATAGACAGCAATACAACTGAAATGATCCCAGGTCCAGATATGTAGTAAAAACATCGGTGAAACAGTCCATGTGACATCAGTGGCTTGACTTCAATTTTTTGATGCTAGGAGAATACCTTTTTTTTTTGCAAAGAAAACAAAAATAACATGATTTAACTCTACCATTTTTCTCCTCTGACTTACGTCTTCCACCATTTTAGAGAGTATCAACAACGCAACACATTCCCAAGCTTCAACTTATTTGATGTAATCATCCATCAATCTGCGATTGTTTACACCTAGTGGAAGGTGTTTGCATACATTGTGATACTCTCTAAAATAGCGTAAGACATAAGTCACGGGAGGAGAATAGTAGAGTTATCTTTACGCTAAAAAAGTATTCTTGTAGCATCGCAAAAGAGAAGTTGAACCACTGATTTCACATGGACTGCTCTACCAATGTTTTTACTACGTTTCTGGATCTGGGATAATTTCAGTATTGGTGTTTATGGAGGGTCGGATAATTTCATCAAAAATATCTTAATTTGTGTTCCGAAGATGAACGAAGGTCTTGCAGGTTTGAAACGACAAAAATTGTTCGGTAAATGTTGTATTGCTAAATAATCTTGATGCTATGAAGGGATAAAATTGCTAAAAGTTAAATTAATTAAAAGTTAGTGCACTGCATCATATAATTAAGATGAAATGTTACACAATATTAATATACACTTTAAAATACACCTTAAAATGTGCTTCAGAAAATTGCAAGAAAATCTATATTAGTGTCACTTGTGTTTACACATTGATCCTGGGTTAACATTTGTTTTCATGATGTGTTCCTGATAGTAAGCTTAGCTTAAGAGGATTAGAACATCCTTCTATGACCTTCTGTGAACCAGATAACACTGAACCAAACAGCACCTTTAGGACACAAAGCCAATTTATCTATGTTTCTATCAGGTAGATGCCTGAAGTGACTTGAATCAAGACAATTAATCTATGATAACAAACAGGGTCATCTAACTGTTCTGCTGTGACAACGTCTGCATGCAGAAACAAATAGAGAATAGGGTGGGTTATATTACAGTGATATATAGTATAATACAATTTAACCATATCAATCATTGGCACTGTTATCATATCAGCTGACAAAACTGTTTTCTCTGGTATACAAAGATGTTTTACAAATGATGATTCCCAGGGCTCGATTAAGGGTCCTGTTATTTTCTGCAAGTAATCGATCTCTGTTACTGATCCCCCAGGATAAATGCAGAGGGAGTATATCTGTACATACCCGGGTCATAGATGTGGTCCTAATCATTTTCCTTCTAGATTTTTTCGGCTTCCTCTGAACATCATCATCTTCATCATAAAGGTCCTAAAACGGAATTTCAAGAAATGTTATGCTTTTCATAGGTAGAGATACGTTTCTAAAATTACATTAACCACACAGTGCAAAAACCAGGTACTTAACCACTAACTAGACAAAATCCAGTATAATCAGCACAATGCTATTAGTTGATGGAATTCTTGTTTAGGCAAATTCTCCCAATACTGTATTGATTTAAACTGAACCGATATGCCGAAAAATTAAAAGCAGTAAGACCATTGATACTGACAGATTACATTCAATCAGAGAACTATATTAAATGTACTTTATTTGAAATGTAATTTTTTGAGCAAGATATATAAAAGACATGTTGGCGAGAACTCCTGACCTGGCCTTGAACAGCGTCATCACTCGCCTCTTGCTCTGAGGAATAGCTATCATCGTCATCTTCAGAATAGTTATCCATATCTGGAGAACGGTCTAAAAGAGAAAGAGACATTTAATGACCCCATGTTACTTGACATTTTGATGCAGCAATGGCCTCAGGCATACAGTAACATCTCAAAAGATCTCAAAGCATTAAAATGATTTTACTGCTCCAATTTGAGAACACTTGATTTGCTGAAGCAACTTTAAAGCTTCCTTTAATGGAACCACAGCATCAGTCACTTTTTCTTCGTGTAGGCTCTGACATGATGGATGGGAGGATGTTTTGTGGTAGACTTTGTTTCCGGGGGACTTTTTAATCTTTATTGCATCTAAATGCACTCAAACTGCCCATTAGCATCTTTAAGTCAATGTAATGACTATACATAAACAAAAACCCATTCACTGATGGATTATTATGGTTTGTACAGTCATGGGATTTCAAGGACAACTGGGTATATGGGATGGTTTGGTGTAGTGGTTAAAGATTTAGCCAGTATGTGTTTCCCTCCCTGCTGTTTAGATGTTGTTACAAAAGTCCATTGTCTCATTACTACTATATGAATGTATGAAGCACAGCCTAATGTGATTTGTAATTGTTTGGATTCCTATTAAAATTATTGAACTGCCCACAAAAATTCACCAAACAACAGATCCGTCAAGAAAACTCTGTGAGAGTTTAGTATTGTAATATACATGACAATGGTAATCTAATAATGGTTATTTTCTATTTAAATATACTAATACATTTGTGTGAATCACCTGAGGCTTTGGCCTTAGTCTCTGGCTGACCACTGCCATCTTCTGGGTCAATAGGTTGACTTGATAGTGAATAAACACTCAGTTCTGCTGCACGCACCGGTGCTTCCTTTACGTTACTATGGAGACCTAAAATCTGGCCTCCATCTGTCGGGTGCTGCATCACCTTTAAACATAAACACATAAGTAACACATGGACAAAAGAGTACGAATTCTTCGGACGCCTTGTCCTTGCAGTTTAACTCCAGCACATGACCTCCCATCTGAAAGCTTCAGCTTTTTGTCATTTCAAGGTTGCATTCTCAGTCGACCTCTTGGACAGATGAATTATCCCCTATGTTCAGAGTTTTCTGTTGAGTCTTTATTGAATATGATTATCACCGGAATCTCTGCAAACAGGAATTTGAAATTTGCGGGGGTTTAACTGCCAAGATTAATTGCAGGCATTTTCAGAAAGCTGAATAATGTGCGACAGTAGGTCCACGCTCACATAAGAGCCCCCAACACTCCTATACACTAGACCTTTTTGAGAATAATTGTCTCGAAATAAAAGAAGACATATTAGTAATTTAGGGTTTTAACATTCTAATTATTATTGACATGAGATACCCCAATTGGAAAAACTCTTTCAATTACAAAAAAATAATGAAAATACTGCACTTATTCCATATTTTAGCAACGAATATCAACATTTAAAAAAAATCATATTTCCACACTTCACAATCGCTGCTTTGTTGTTACATTTGGTAAATTACATTGGTAATAACAAAGTTGTCATTTAGTACCAACCCAGCTAACACACAACGTAACAGTTAAGTAACATATTTGTCACTTTTGGTAATTTCATGACTTACCAATTGGAAACGTAACCACATTTTTAAAGATGTGTTTATTTTCACCGTCAGATTAAGGACAGTGCGCACCTTGTGAATCTTGTATTTCATAACGATTTATGAAAGTAAATTAATGGCACAAGCTGGTACATAATCTCATCTGCCGCAAACAACAGCGCGTTTGACTGAGGCACAATCTTAACGTAACGTACTTCAAGTTCAAGTGTCTGATAGAAGAATGAGCTTTTCTGGGGTGAGTCTCATAATTTATAATAAATAAAGGTTGAACAAATATATAAAACAAAGATTTTGAACTCTTGAAAGATGCTAAAACCCTTTTCAATATATATATATATATATTTTTAAAAAGTAACCGTTCGCAAGTCCACTGTTGTCTGTGAGTTACCATGACAACCGGGAACATCAGCTGCTGGAGAGGAGAGGACACGTCTGATATTTCTCAGTTTTTTGGCAGTTATACCAAAGAAAAGTTCAACAACTGCCTGTCACGCTCAGTAACCACTTGACACCAGGAGTACAGTGCAACAGGTGAGTTTTTTTAGGCACAGGAGTTTCAAACAGCAATGTGATAAAGAGTTGATCTGGATAAAGGTAGCAGGGTGACTGCTCATAGAGTGAGAGTTCAGGCAGAGAGGAATTCCGACAGGCAGAACAGGTAGTTATAATAGTATAGGCGTATACTCAGTCTTTAATGAGAAACACTCGTGGATTAAAGGCAAACAAGTTCGCTATCCAGGATTCGCTGACAGGGTATAGGCAGATAGGTGAGTGGGACAGGATGAGAGATTACAACCATGAGCTCAGCCATCGAAACGCCAGGCTGAACGGTCTTTTGAAAGGAGCGGATGATCGTGCGCAGGTGTTAATAATCTGATGATTGAGAGCGTGTGACTGGTGTTGGTGATTGTGCGATCTTGGAGGAGACTGATTCAGAGACAGGTGGTTGTGACAGTGTGACATTACCCTCTCTTTTACGAGCGTCTCCTGATGCTCGTACCCGGTGGCGGGGGCGACCACGACCTCTGGGGGCAGGACAGGTGGGATGGGACTGATGAAATTCAGAGGTTAAGGATGGATCTAGCACGTCGTCCCAATCAACCCAACTCCTCTCCTCTGGACCGAAACCTTCCCACTGAATTAGATATTGAAGTCACCCGTTCCGCCGCCGGGAGTCCTGGACTCTGTAGATGTTCTCGGTAACATAGGATTAATGTGGGGTTTCAACATTGACACATGAAAGGTGGGTGCAATACGATAGTGTGGTGGTAGTTGAAGCTCATAGGTGACGTCGTTTATGCGGCGTATGATAGGGAAGGGACCTATGAATTAAGGGCTCCACAAAATTCCACATCCTCTCACTTTCCCGGAACCAGGAATCCACCGCTGGAACTGAGGAGGGCTCGTCGCTCCAGGGGAAGAGAGGAGGTTGATAATCTAAAACACATTAAAATGGTGTTAGCCCTGTGGTCTCTTGCCTCAAAGAATTCTGGGCATTCTCAGCCCAGGGCAGATACTGGCTTCAGGAGTCTTGATGATCATGGCAATAGGATCTGAGGTATCGGCTGATCTCCTGGATTTTTCGCTCCGTCTGGCCGTTTGTCTCTGGATGATACCCCGAGGATAAGCTCACTGACACCCCGAGTAAGCAAAAGAATTCCCTCATACTCGGGATGTAAATTGGGTCCCTCGGTCCGAGACGATGTCCTCCGGGATACCAAAGTCTCTAAAAACTTGGGTAAACAGTAATTGAGTGGTTTTCATGGCTGTAGGCAAAACAGGTAAGGGAATTTTACATGCCTTAGAAAAGCGATCGACTACAACTAAAATGGTAGTGTAACCATCAGAATTGGGCAGGTCTGTGGCGAAATCTATTCCTACATGGGACCATGGTCTTTGGGGAACTGATAATGGGAGTAGCTTACCCTCAGGCAGACGACGTGGGTTGTTAGTGACGGCACAGATGGAGAATCCTTGAACGTAACAGTATACATCCCTTGTCATCCGGGGCCACCAGCAGTGATTGAGTCTTTTAGCTCCTTGCAGATATTGCAGATTTTTGTGATTCATGATTACTTTAATGGGAAATTTGGCCCCCTCCAGCCAATGACGCCACTCCTCGAAGGCCAGTTTGATAGCGAGCAAATAAATCGTCTATAAAAATTTACAAACCATAGGAAATGCTGCAGCTCTTTAAAGGGTTAGTTCGCCCATTTAAGACATGAAGTTGTATGCAATCCTTACCAGCACTACAGTGTATACACACTG
>JAUYWG010000060.1:13739978-13758115 GCA_034779775.1 Enteromius afrohamiltoni | reverse complement strand
AGTAAGATTAAAACCAAAATTACAAACTCCAGAAGCGAGACATGAAATGCGAGCCTAGAAAGCTTGCTACCTTACAAAGGCAAAGAAATACATTTTTACTTACTTTTTAAGTAATTAGGACAACTACGTCATTTTACACAAACACATTTTTTCTTTTTTTTCCTCTGGGGGAATGAAACATTTTCATGATGTGTCCAGTAGATGGCTGCAGTAACCCACTCATGCTTCTCACCGTAAACCAGAGCTATATATTAAAATGAAATATAAATAATTATAAAATGAATACAATTAAAAAAGGAAATAAAATAAATAAAACAGGATTGAAGCTTAAAAAAAGATTAAAAACATATTATTTAACATAATTGTAGTAGAATAAGACCTGCAAGTATTGTCAATAATTATAGCTTTTCGCTAGAAATATTCCATAAGGCTACTCAAATAGTGACTGATGACTAATTCATAGTTGAATAGTTCATACACCACTGATTTTATTTGTTTGTTTGTTTATTTATAGCATATTTATAGCATTCTAACACTTTATCATAAAATATAGGAGCTTTCGTTGTTAATTCATAAGCAATGTTACATACAAGTAGACTTTTGCAAAAGAGTGGTTTAGTGTCAGGAGTGACATGATAGACCTATTACTGCGTCAATGTAACGAGAAAGGGGTTCATTTTGAATGACAACTCCATTCTACCAATAGCGTCCAGACTCAGAATAGCAACGGTCCAATCAGGAAGCGGTGGGCGGGAGCAAAGGATTAGCGGTGGATCGCGCTGTATTGAACTGATCGCTGATATCTTTATATTATATTTCCAGAATAACGCGCTAGTGTCGCAATGGTGTCGCACTCGCTGGCTTTACCGATGATCTGCTTCACCACGCTGTGGGGTCTGGTCGGGGTTGTCGCCCCGTTTTTTGTACCGAAAGGACCAAACAGAGGGTGAGGGCCTGATGCTGGAATAAAGGCCCAGCGATTCATCCATCCTTCATCCATCTTTAAACGCATCCTTTCTTCTACAGTTTTGCTTGTGTGTGATTTAAATGTTTTCACAATTTTAGCGTTGATTTTTTTATGTTACTGTTGCAGTGTCATCATAACCAGTTTGGTGCTGACCGCCGTTTGCTGCTATTTATTGTGAGTAGAATAAAAATGTCCTACATACATCCCAAAATGCTCAGATTTATTAATGTTTTGGGTAACTGGAATAAAAAACAAGCCGTGCATGGTAATATATGATATATCATCTCTACAAATTCAATGTTTAAACTGTATTTTTGATGTTTCCTAATATTACACATTTAATGTATGAGATATTATTTTTTTCCCGTATTTTATTTTGAATATTCATTACTGTATTCATATCCATTACAGCTGGTTAGTAGCAATACTGGCCCAAGCCAATCCTCTGTTTGGACCTCAGCTTAAAAACGAGACCATCTGGTATCTGCGCTACTTCTGGGAGTAGATGGAGGTTTATATCAGCTTATTTAAGAAAAACGGAGTTTCTGAGGGTTCAGCAATGGTTCAGATGTTTATGATTGATTCTCATGTGTTGCAGGTTTCATTCGGACGTTCAGAATCTCATCAGGCTATTTTTTTCCTTTAATGTCACTATAAAGGATCGACTTCAAGGCAACAGAAGCCCCATTTTTTCAATTACATAAGAATTATTTGACTTTTGCTGAAACACAAATATGTTATCTAGCATAATGAATAGAAAATTGTATAGAATGGTATTCTAAAAATGTACAAAGAAATGTTGTGATATTCTTGTGAGTTATAAGGATGTCAGTCTGTGAAAGGTTGTGTACTTTTGGATGTCTGAAAGTTTTTTGTTTTGCATCAAGGCACAGGTTTGTCTGTTTTAGTCTTTTTTTAATATCATGTTGTCCTCACTTGCATGTGACACTGTATCCATGTTTACCTGATGAAATTATTTTTATATTTATTATTGTTTTTATTTGTAAATGTGATATTCTGTTGACATTTTATGTTATCGTGTGAAGACTTTGAGGTTGTGTAGTGCAAAAATAAAACGAGTGAATCTACTGTTTAAATATCTGTTTATAGCTTTAAAACCTGCTGTATTTGACTCCCTGCACTCATGCAGACAGTAGAGGAGTTAGCGTACACAATCTGTGAATATCTGATTCATGGATTCATGCAGGGACCACACAACCAAAAGCAAAAGCGAGTGGCTAATGTTAGAAAAGTTTGCGTGGGTAGTCTACAGTGTACATATTTGCTATATGTGAATCTTAAATGAATTAAAATGCATTGTAATGAAGTGCACACAAAACAATTATTGTTTAGCCAGTGCTTTCCAGCCTTGGTTCAAGAAGTGCTCACAGACTGTATGACTGAATCATATCATCACAAACATTTATCTTAAGAAAGAAGTTTTTAAAATCAGACAAAAATAAAAAGACTGTGTACCTAACATCTCCCCATACTTTACATCCATAAAGCGTTGCGAACAACGTTGGAAAAAAAAGCAGATGAAAACGTTAAATCAAGAGTTCAAATCAATATGCTGCAGAGTTGCAGAGTTTAGGTCCAATCCTTAGATAACCACGTGCCTGTGATTATCTAATGATCCTGAAGACCTATGCTCAGTTGTGTTTGATTAGGGTTAGTCTATTGACTTAAAAGTTAAACATACAAACACACAAATTACATACGTTTTTCTAACCAGATTTATAAAATATACAATCGCAATATGCAAATATCCACTATATATATCGCAGCGCTGTAAGAGTGGGCGGAGCACGGCAAACCTCCGATTCTCTGATTGGTCGACGTTTCTCTATAGGATTATGGGTAGTGTAGTTCTTCATCATAAATAGCGCAGTTAAACGTTGATTTAAATAATATAATAACGTGTAATGACTGCTTCAGCTTAAGTATATATCATTTAAAAACAACCTCGAAGCGTATGCTACATTCGGTTTTACAAGCTTACATTTCGTTATTCAATGTCAATTGCCTTAAGGAGAAAATGAAAGAGATTTTTACTTCCGGAAGCAACTTCTAAGTGCTGCGTGTTGACGTGCCTCTAAACAATTATTTATAAGTGACAACGTTTCAAAAGCTTCGTGGTCATTGCACGCGGACTTTAGTCAGTAAAGCAAAAAAACACTGCTTTTGCACGAGAAAGCGAGCTGCTCCTCCAGCTGTTCATTACATACAAGCAGAATAATAATAAACACTTATAACGATACTGCAACACTGAGTTGTGACACTGCTTGTCAAGTTTCCTGACAAAGCAGGCTATGTAAGGACTTCAGCGAGACTGTTTGAACATCTGCACCAACCAGGTATGCAAAAGTAAAAAAATAAATGCTTGTCTGAGATTCATGGTATATGCGTTCATTCATACAGTGCTATGTATAGCCTACAGGTTCATAAACATCTTTATGACAACATGCTCCTCAAATGTTTTCCCAAAGGTGGTCAGTATTTAGAGGTGATAAGTGCGTTGTTGATTATTAACTGCATGACAGCTTTAGAGTATACCAGAGTTCACATTTTCCTTTAACCACATCTATTCTACAGAACAGACGGATCACAACCAGCCAGCGGCATGTTTGCTTTAAGAAGCTTCAGTACTCTGTGCAGAAGATCAGCGGTTTCCACGTGGAGACATAAAAGTCAAAGTGCTGCGAAGAGGCTGGATATAAGTGGGATTTATCCTCCCATTGCCACTCCATTCACTCAGAGTGA
This sequence comes from Enteromius afrohamiltoni, assembly GCA_034779775.1. NCBI lineage: Eukaryota > Metazoa > Chordata > Actinopteri > Cypriniformes > Cyprinidae > Enteromius > Enteromius afrohamiltoni. The sequence continues at coordinate 13,754,385 of JAUYWG010000060.1, read as the reverse complement.
AGATGTGGATTACCAAAGACTTTTCGACAATCTTGAGAAGTACGGCAACTTACCTTTCAGAGGTGGGTTGTTTATTTTCTCACAACTATCCAGAAGAAACCAAGAGGACATGTTATAAATGAAAAACCTACAACATTCAATATGTGCTAGGCTTTAGATTTTGTGCAATATTTAACAGATGTCAACCGTTAAGGTTAAAGTCCGTATTTGCCTTCTGGACGTATTGAAAATGGCATCTCAGTAGTTTTTCCTCATCCTACCTAAAGTCTAATTGTACCACTTGCATTGGCAGGTCTGGTGGTGCAGGGCTCTAATGGGGAATATCCATACCTGACACCGGAGGAGAGGGTGGAGGTGGTGAAGCGAGTCAAACAGGCGCTGCCAAAAGACAAGTTAGTCATGGCTGGATCTGGCTGTGAATGTACGTCTCTCTTAAGCATTTATTTATATACGCCAGGTTCCATTTACATACTATATAACATTTGTTTTGTTTTCTCGGTCTGTTCTTTTAGCCACCAGAGCCACGATCCAAATGAGCCAGCTGATGGCAGACGCCGGTGCTGATTGCTTGTTAGTGGTAACACCGTGTTTTTACCGCGGTCGAATGGATAGCCGAGCTCTTATAAACCACTACACTAAGGTAGTCTTGAGTAATTGTTTCCTGTATTTAATCAGAGACCGTTCTCTCCATTGTGATCAAACAGAGCTGTGGACATAACACTTTGTCTTAAATAAAAAATGCATCGATTCCAAGGTGGCAGATTCCAGTTCAGTGCCGGTTGTGTTGTACAGCGTGCCAGCAAACACGGGGCTGGACCTGCCTGTGGATGCAGTAATTCAGCTTTCCCAGCATCCAAATATTGTCGGCCTCAAAGACAGTGGTGGAGACGTAAGAGCTGCTAGAATAATTATTTAATATATAGGGTTTACTAGTGCTGTCGAACCATTAATAGCAGATTTTGTTTTGCATTCAATGGAGGTGTACTGTGTACATTTACGATGCATGTAAATAAATAGAAATAGAACAACACATAAATATGAAAAAATACAATTTTAAAAGACTAGAATATGTTATTTTTTTTGCATTATTCATGAATGCATCATGTCTTTTTTTTGTCATTTTAATTTTATTTATCGTTTTATTACATTTGACAGTTTGAATTTTGCTGATGTCCTTTGAAGTCAGTTTTTCTCCACGAGCTGAGATTTAATTGGACGTACTCTCAATCATACAAGTGATCAGAAATTCAAGGGGAAATAGATTTTACTTTCTCTTTTGATCACTTGAAGTCTGATATTTCCTATTTCCTTTTGTTAAAAAGTAAAAAAGTACTTCTGCAACTAAATTAGGTGTTAAAATATATATATATATATATTGCATAATTTATATTTCTGTCTGTTTTTTCACTCCCTTTAATATTTGATATCTGACAGATCACCAGAATAGCTCTGATAGTGCAGAAAACCAGATCTCAAGATTTCCAGGTTCTTGCAGGATCTGCTGGTTTCCTCATGGCTGCGTACGCCGTCGGTGAGAGTGTTTTTAATAATCTTTACACTATTAAAAAATGAATCCTGCCATACAATATATATTTTTTTACCTTTTGTATATTTATTGTTTTTAAATGATCAAATAGTCAGTATTTTTTACAGCGGGTGACAGAGTTGTGGGAGTTTTGATGCAGATCTACTTTACTTCACGATGCAAAAATATTTAAATAGGCCTAAAAATAGCCTTTATTTTGACTTAAGGTTAATTATGACCAACGTTGGAGATTTATTCGGTTTGTCTGTGCAAACTATTTCAAATTACTTATAAAATGCAGAAAGTGCATTAAGAGTAATCGTTTAAACGTGACCAACAATTTGTCACCATGATAAAAAAAAACAAATCAAGCAAATTGTTGAAGTTCACTTTCGAAGGGCAACTGATTAATTAATGCACATTGACAGAAATAACAGTAGAAGGACAGTCCCTAATACAAACATGTCAGTCCTAATACTACATCCACTTATTTTTCTCATAACAAAGAAGTTTGATAACTTACCAGGAGACAAAACTAAGATAATCAGATGCCAGCTTGTGGCAGAGTGTCTAGGAAGCCTGTTAATTAATCAACACAATCAAAGTCGTCTTAATATCTGTCAGAAAGACTGGGCAGCTATGTCATTACCATGAGCATAGGTGGTGCCGGGCTGTCAATCAAACTGTTGTTTATGTGGGAGGAGTCTGCAGTGTGTCAATCGCTTAGAGAATGAACATTAGCATTACTGAATGTTTTTACATGGTTGTTTTAGACATTTGGTTGTATGCATATATTACCGATGTGATATTAAATGAATAGCTCACCGGTAAATGGCCATCCAAGATGTAGATGAGTTTGTTTCATCATCAGATTTCTGAGAAATGTCATTGTCACTTGCTCAACATGCATGCCCTGCAGTGAATGGGTGCCGTCGGAATGAGAGTCCAAACAGCTGATAATCCACACCACTCCACTCCAGTCTATCAGTTAATGTTTTGTGAATCAAAAAGTTTTTTGTCAAAATTCAAGTCCGTAATATAGCTTTCTCCAGTAAAAATGTCATCTTGTCTGAATCAGGAGTGAAAAATGCACAGATAAAGCTTATTTTATCAAGTAAAGATATTCCAATCATATTTTTGACGCTGGAGCACAAAAGCTGTCATAAGTAGCACAGGTATAATTGTAGCAATAGCAAAAAATGCAATGCATCAAAATTATTCATTTTTCTTTAATGTCAAAAATTATTAAATGAAGTATAGATAATTTAATCTCTAAAATGTATGAGATTTTTAAAATATGTATTCTTATTATCTATTACTTTATTCCTGTAATTTGAACTTTTTTTCTCAAAATATTACAACTTTAATCTCGTAATCTTAGATTTTAACATTTTTAAATGTGGCACTAAAACACTGTTGTGATAATGAATTATGGACTTTAATTTTGACGAATATCCACAGTTTAAACAAGATAAAAGTCTAAAAGAAGGATTTTGGACAATTTAAAATAAAAAATAATGGATTTATTTAATTTTAAAAAGTGAACAAGTGGTTCACTTCACAAGACGTTAGCTGATAGACTGGAGGTGGTAGATTACTTGCGGATTATTGTGTTTCTCTCTGTCATTCTCTCTGTTATTCTGACGGCACCCATTCACATCCATTGGTGAGACAGTGATGCAATGATACATTTCTCCAAATCTAAAAAAATAAATAAACTCATCTACATCTCCTAAGGCCTGACTGGGATTATTTTCAGCCAAATACAGTATTAAATTTTTTTGGGGGGTGCACTGTTCCTTTAAGAGCAGATTTGACTGTGTTTGTTATAGGGGCCGTGGGAGGCGTGTGTGCCCTGGCAAATGTCCTGGGTCAGCAGGTGTGTGATCTAGCGCAGCTGTGTGTTTCAGGACGCTGGGACGAGGCCAGAGAGCTCCAATATCGCCTCATCGAACCCAACACAGCAGTGAGCATCACATCGCCATGGCAACGCCGCACATTTATACCACAGATACATTTACTGCTATATAGGCATGATAAACATTGGAAGCAACCCTTCCCCCAAGAGCCTCTGAACATGAGCTTGGCTTCAAAGGCCATGAGAACGATTCTCAATATGGTGTAAATAAGCTTTTGAAAATAAGAAAAGAATAACCGGCTGATCCTAAAAGGTTTGATCAGAGTGAACAGACTCTAAATGATGCCTTTGACCTTGTGTAAAGGAGAATCTATGATTTATTTAGGCTCTATTCATTAAATTGCAATATCCCTCCCCCTCTTTTTTTTTTATAGGTAACTCGGCAGTATGGCGTTCCCGCTTTGAAACAAGCTATGGATTGGTTTGGATATCATGGCGGTGTGTGCCGGTCCCCACTGCTGCCGTTATCAGAGGCAGATTTACAGCAGCTTCGACTCAAATTCTCCTCCAATGGCTGGCTGTAGAAGCAGAATCAAAGTGTTAAGGTGTTCTAAAACAGAATATTGGGTTATCATTAATTCAAGCTGACTTTATAAAGAGATTTTTTATCATAACGCTGCATTAAAATATCATATCACATCCATCTATTTTTGTATGAAAAATATTTCTAATTCTTGTTTTGGAGTTGATGAAAATCATTTGTTCTGTATTTTAGTATAGTATATATTTGAGTAAAAGGGGAAAAAAATATTTTCAAGGACAATGTTTTATATTTTCTCATTTTGAAAGTAGAGCAATATTATATGCTTATGTAAAATAATGATTTCTGAATTTTGGAACTACAATTATTAATATTATTATTATTCAAACGATTAATAGTGATTAATCACATCCACAATATGTTTTTTATTTACTTAATATATGAGTGTGTTGCTGTGTATATTTGTTTAAGAAAAATAGGTTTATATTAAATTATATATATAAATGTACTTTAAATGTATGTTTATATATATATATATATATATATTAAAGTACATAAAAATATTTTATATAAACTTTTAAAATAAAAACATAAATTTTTTCATGCAATTAATCATTTGACAACACTAATTATTATATACTTTTCCATACTCCAACCACAATCTTCTGTAGGATCATGGTGAATTATTTTAATACAGAATGTTTTATTATTTTATTATTAAATTATTTTATTTTATTCAATTATTATTTGGAACATTTTTAAATAATAGGAACCAATATCAGTGATATTTTGACAGTGAATTTGTCAAGTTCTTGTTTGGTAAACAAAATATTTTTCAGATTTTTAACTAAAACAATACTTTTAGTATAAATATACTAAATATTTTTTATATGAAAATATGCATTACGTTCTTGTTTTGAAGTAAAAGGATTCTTTTTATTCAATAATGCATGAGGATTCAATTTCAAGTGTGACCACAAGCGGGCGCTTTACACCACCAAGAGGTGTTTAAATTGTTAGCTGTTTGCAAACCTGTGATTTCTTTTAAAATAGATAAAAAGCATTGGTATATGAGTCATGCATCACCAAAGAGTAGATTGTTGCAGAATGAGAAAATGAGAGGGGAAAAAAAACCATTGCTACATTTTCTGACTCTTGCTGGGAGCAAAATGACAAGAAACTCTAGACAGAGAGCAGTCATTATCTTTTCTCTTTACCTCATTCTCAGCCTATTTAGAGTGCTGTCACTCTGACATTTCTGCTTCTCCTCTCTGAAGTTCTCGTCTGACTCGTCCTTGTTGCCAAACCTTCGATGAACTATTTTTTTTCTTCTCACATCTCACAACCACTTCTGCGGTACGGGTGCTCACCCAAGGCAATGTGCTGACCTCAGCTGCAAGTTACTGTGTGAGACAACCCGTTACCCTCTCAGTCATTAATGCAGCGGTTAAGAAGAAAGATGTTTTAAAGGTATTCATATATCATTCCTCCATCCTCTTGACCCTTGTTTGTCTGCTGTGCTTTCAGCCCAAACCTTTGGCACTCCTCTACCATGCAGAGTTGCTCTATGAGTTGCCCACATGGTGAAGTAGAGCCCTAGGCAAACTCTCTTTTCTTCTGACATCCACTAACATTTAGACATCAATTAAACTTGAACAGGAGTTTGTAAATATGCTCAACGTGTCCATTCTCTGTTGTAAACCTGGCCATGTACACACACTTCCGGAAAAAAGTACACCTGTATACCTTTATGTACCTTTGAAGTGTACGTATAAGCACATTACAGTACATATTAGTAAATAAATTATACATATTTGACAGTGTTCTGCCTTTTTCTGAGATTGCACTGCAAAGTTGTGGGAGTAAACTATTTGATACTGATACATGACCATCTAGGTTACGAACGTAAACCACGTTCCCTGAAGGATGGAACGGAGACGTTACATATGAAAACTCGCCAGAGAGACCTATTGCCTTTGAGCTCTTTACTAAAGGCCAATGAACATCGGCGTGCACTGATTGCACTCAGGTGCACCTCATCACTGTGTGAATACAAGAGGGCATGCGCACAGTGCGCCTGCAGGTTTTCGCTGAAGAGCCGTTGCCGGCGTCAGCGCGACCTCAGACACGTGGCAGGAGAAAGTGTAACGTTTACGTTTGTAACCTAGACGTTACCCTTTCAGTCGAATCACTTCGACGTTACAAATGGGAACACCCATGGAAAAGGCCACGACTCTGAGGCCGCATTATTTGGAGATCCCCTGCCAACTGGCAAGACTTTTTTAACTTTTCCAGTTCGTTAACACAGGAATCTGCATGGAACCTTTGAACTGTTGCATGCAGGACAAAAAAGATTCAATATATCAATACGAATATGGATATAATTGAAGGGAAACACAGCCTTCTTGTTGACTGTGGAGGTTTTGATGCCACACCTCTGGGCGAAGGAGACCCTGAAGGAAGCGCAGCCAGAGCTACTGCGCTCTAGTCCGACTGCGGGGCAAGGAGGACTCAGGTTCCGCACATTCAAGGGAACATTGAGATATTTAGGCACGGGTCCCGTGGGAGCGGCGCAACAAGCCGGCACCAGCCTGTCCTCTTGCTCACCTTCTGTCCTGATCAAGGACACGAGAAGACACGGCCTCTACGCGGAGGTTGTAAAACCTGGCAAAGGTGTTGGGTGTCGCCCAGCCTGCAGCTCTACAGATATCTGCTAAAGAGGCGCCATGAGCCAACGCATGGGACAAGGCCATACTCCTTGTTGAGTGAGCTCTCAGTCCTATGGGGCAAGGCTCTCCCTGGTATAAATAAGGGAGATAAAAACCTCTGTTTGGTGACAGCATTCCCTTTCTGCTGGCCACCGAAGCAAATAAAGAGCTGCTGAGAGCGTCTGAAGCTCTGAGTATGGTCGGTGTAGAGGCGCGTCGCACGTACAGGACACAATAACTCTAAGGCTGGGTCTGCCTCCGCCCGGGGGAGAGCTTGCAGGTTCACCACCTGATCATGGAAAGGCGTGGTGGGAACCTTTGGCACGTAGCCGGGGTCTCAGGATAACGTGAGAATCAGCCGTGCCGAACTGTAGGCACTCTTCTTCGACAGAGAAGGCTTGTAGATCCCCTGCCCTCTTAATAGAGGCCAGCACAATGAGAAGCGCAGTCTTCAATGACAGATATTTTATATCGACCGACTGAAGGGGCTCAAAAGGAGCTAACTGCAGCCCGTTTAAGGCGACGGTCAGGAGGTCCCAAGAGGGCAAGAGCTGTGGTCTCGGGGGGTTAACCCAACGCACACCCCTAAGCAATCTAACGATAAGCTGATACTTCCCAAGGGAAGTACCCTCCACTGCATCCTGATATGCGGCTATGGCAGCGACATACACCTTAAGAGTTGAAGGGGACAGCCTACGCTCCAGCTTCTCTTGCAGGAATGAAAGCACAACTGCGACCGTGCATATCTGTGGGTCCTCTCCGCAAGAGGAACACCAGTCAACAAACAGACTCCATCTCTGAGCATAAGCCTGCCTCATAGAGGGAGCTCGTGCTTGAGAGATGGTGTCTACAACAGTGCTGGAGAGGCTGGAGAAGTCTGCCACAGGTTCCCGAATTCGGGATGCGGGTTCCATATGGTGCCCAACCCTTGAGAAAGAAGGCCCATCCTCCAAGGGATTTTCCAGGGAGGGGCTGCCGTGAGGAACAAGAGGTCTCCAAACCAGGCGCTACCAACAGGACCTGTTCCTTATCCTCCCTGATCTTGCACAGTGTCTGCGCAAGGAGGCTTACTGGGGGAAAGGCGTACTTAAGCCTCGGAGGCCAGCTGCATGCAGATGGCGAGCAAGCTGTGACATACGTCAGGAGCGTAGAACACCTTGTTTGTTGATGTACGCAACAGCAGCAGTGTTGTCTGTCCACATGCTTGAGGCGCAGCATTGGAAGAAAATGATGCAGCGCAAGAAACACTGCCATCAGCTCGAGGCAATTGATATGCCAAAGCAGTCGGACACCTGTTCAGGTACCTGAGGCTGCTTGCCCGTTGCATACAGCACCCCAGCCCGTGGAGGAGGCATCCGTGTGGACCACTACATGCCTCGAAACCTGTCCAAGGGGCACTCCAACCCGTAGGAAAGCAGGGTTGGACCATGGGCTGAATAAGCTGCGACACTCCGGGGAAACGCCAATCTGAAATGCACCTCGGTGCCATGCCCATCTCGGGACCCGATCATGTAACCATCGCTGAAGCGGTCTCATATGTAACAAGCCCAGCGGCATGACAGCAGCTGCAGCTGCCATATGCCCCAGAGCATGTCTGACAGTTCAGCGTCCGCTGCTGACGGGGCAGATGCCGCAGCAGGTGCTTCACCATCAGACTCACCCTCTGATGGTGTAGAAGACATCTCGACCTCTCGGGGCATCCTCGCGGCTGTTACACCGGACAAAGCATTCTGAATGGTCACCTGGAGGTCCCTCAATGACTTTCCACGTGAAGGACGCGAGTGTAGCCGTCTCACGAATGAGAAGCAATTCCTCAACGTAACCATGGTCATGTGCTCACAAGGAGGGCATTGACCATCCATGAACGCTGCGTCGGCATGCTCTTGGCCCAGGCACGTAAGACAGTGCTCATGACCGTCTGAAGAGGTGAGGAAACTTCCACACCCAGAAACGCACGGCCAGATCAACATTCTGTTACAGAATGCTTCACCAACCATAAATTGCTCTTTCCTCCTGGATGCCCAGGGAAGAACTATCGTGGCAACTCCGTGCACTCAGAGGTCTTTGCTCACTGGGTATGCAGGTGACTGGCACAGCTGGCCTTGAAAAAGGCCACCAGCCCACAGGGTCCGCTGACAGCTGCCCAGAAACGCTGTCAGACCAGAGAGCAGATTTTGCGGGAACTCCTCCAATCGATCCTTCCTTCACTTTTCCTCACAATCAAAAAAGCCCAGGGGATCTCCAGCTCCAAAACAGCAATGACTCTGAAGCAAAAAGCTGCAGACGCACTGTGCGCATGCCCTCTTGTACTCACACAGTGATGAGGTGCAATCAGTGCATGCCAATGTTCATTGGCCTTTAGTAAAGAGCTCAAAGGCAATAGGTCTCTCTGGCAAGTTACCATCTGTAACGTTGAAGTGATTCGACTGAAAGGGTAACCAAAAGTTATACACCGTGCAATAGAAAAGATATTTTAACAGTTTTACACACACACAAAAAGTGTGATGCATTTGGGTTATAAATAGTAATAATACTCATAATAATAGTCAATACTCATAGTCAATAATCTGTGGCTGTTTATGCCTTATGGAAAGTGTATATGTGTTGTGATACTCTCTTAAATGCCGAAAAACATAAGTCAGGGGAGAATAATGGTTTAGAGTAAATGGTTCAAGTGTTCTTGTCAACTACTGGAGAATGGAACATGAAAAAGTGCCTGGACTTTTTTTTTGTCCATCTGTCACTGTTTTCCATGTTTGTGAAGTTTTTAAACTGTGTGTGTCTTTTAAAAACCAACACAGTCTCACAACCAATTCATACGTATTTTACGTGGTGGCTAATTTGTACTAATTCATACAGCCTTACTCATAGTATTTTGTACAATTTTTCTAAACTCCAGTGATGGGTAGGTTTAGGGGTGGAGTTAGGTGAAGGTCTTCCGTACAAATTCATGTGAAATGACAATTTGTGAAATACGTAAGATTTGGCAAAAAAACATATGAATTCTTACGAGTGCAGTCTTATGAATTTGTACGAATTAGTATTAATTAGCTACCTTGTAAAATTTCTGTCAAATTTACAGGGAAAAAAACTTATCAGTGTATTTTAAAGGTACAAAACAGATTTCAGTACTTTAATAGGTTGGTATATTAACATTATATATAATTCATGAAATTACGGTATTTAACTGGAAATGTAATGTAAAACTTTAAAACCTAAAACTTTGTTACCGTATCTTTTATGGTAACAATTCTGGCAACCACAGCTAGCTTTTTTCACAGTATATTTTACAGAATTAATTTTACAGTGTACAAATTGCTGTGAGATCGGGCTGATTTAAATATGTAATGCATTCAGACAGTTTTCATACACTTTTATCACTGGCTGGGCTGGGTTTTGAAAAAGGAGCTAATTCAGTCCCACCAAAAAGTGTTCCTATAACTAAAATCATTCCTGCCGTATGAACACCCCAAAAGCATGTATTTTCATCAAACTTCATTTTTAACCCTTTAAAAAATTAGCCGTTGCGATTTGCATGTCATTATTTTCAGTCCGATGCTTTCTCAAACATATTTCAGAAATTGCAGCTTTCTTTCAGACTACTAATAGTGCATTTACCAATAGTAACCATTTCTGAATGATTATTGCAGATACGTTGGGCATTAATAAACAATATGTTATTGTGATGGAGTGCGTTTGAAGCAAGAGCCTTAAAAAAAAGATTTAAAAAACACTCCTTGCTCAAGGCAAAATCATACAGCTCCGCTCTCCATTCATAACATCAGCTACCAAAGATCTTGACCTCAAAAAATGTATCATAAAAGGAAACACACCATGGTCTTAACCTATCAAAATTATATTTAAAAAAAGACTAAATAATAATAAAGACAAAACAGCCAATGCACATGTTCAGTCCCTGAACAAAGAATATCTTTCATAACTCTTTGAATGTCAGGTAAAGGCTGAACAGTTCTGAATATTTCAATATTTTGCCATGGCAACAGACCCTATGCTTGGGAACCAGGCTAAACTGTTGCAGCATTTCGCATGCTGCAGCATCGCAAGGTGATGCAAATTATGGCGACTACGACGTCCCTGTGTCAACAGAGCAAGCGAGTGGGTTAAAGTCCATTTTAAACACAACCCCCGAGCAAGTTTTGCGATGATAACAAGATGTAAAAAAGCAGCAGCCTAAGAAAAGCATATGAGCATCATGCGACTTCTCAAATAAGCTTCTCTAAGTGATTCAGCCCCGTTATATGCTCACTTACAGAAGTATAATTATCCATACCATTAAGAAAAATACATTCACTTTCACTATTGTTCCTTTAAATTTAATTACTTTCTGTTGCGTTTGCTTTTGTCTAAATCTACCGTTTCAATTTACAAACATCTTAAAGGGTTCAAATCAGTCATACTTCATTTTCAAAGTAAAACATTAATTTTATGAAAGAAAATGAGTTTCACATTACGACAGCCACATCCCTTTTTGGAAATAAAAATGTCTTTAAATTGTCTGATTGAAAAGTTGGTGATTAATACTGTTTTGAAGTTCGACATAAATGTAGTTTTTCCCCCTAGTATTATCAAGCTGTTTTATTTGTTTATTAAAAATGTTCAATAGTAGCCTAATGTCAATATTGATCTATTAGACTACTGTTAAAATAATACTGTCATATATATAAAGTTAATACCTATTTGGTTTAATGACAAGCACTGTTCAGTTTCTATAATTGAAGCACTTGCATCAGCAAAAGTGCCTTGCATTGGACATGAATTAATTAACAAATGATTTGCCTAATTAGTCATTTAACGGATGCTTTTCTCTATAGTGACACTGAATAAAAGAGTTAATACAGGAGCCATCCCCCTGGAGCAACCTGGGGTTGCAGTGCTACTGGATAATCCTAGAGGAGTTTGAACCTGCAAACCTTTCATTTACCAGCTCAGAGATTTAACTACTACTAGACCACACCATGCACATTGATCAAACACAATGGCCCGTGCCACTGCAGCTCTCTGCTGCAGTAAACCTTGTTAACCACTACAGCTGTCCATTTCTGGCATATCTGTTTCCTCAGGATTCTTTGATAAATAACAGCAGAATTTTTTACCAAATATAAAACATTTCTAAAATGTAAATATATGCTGTGCCTTTTGTTCATTTAATAGATCCTTAAAGTATTCATTTCATTCAAAGAAGAAATAATAAAATGAAATAAAATATCTCCACCAATCTCCACATGCCTTTCTGATATATTAACTTAGCTGGCTACTATCACCAGGCCCATAGACCTCTACAGCAAACTGAGCAGATTCAGCTAAATTTGAACACCATTTACAAAGTTCTACACATTGTGCACTAGTTAATAAAAAATGTGAAGAATGGGGTCAGGTAATGGAACTAAACTAGACCAGTCCTATAATATTTCACAGATCCAGATATTAAGTATTTTTTGTGTTTCAATTAGAACTTATCTTTTATTGGTACGGTAGATATGCATGTATTTCAATATTTCATAAAGTTCATAATAACACTGACGACAACAACAAAACATTTAGTAAAAGATCTAAATATCCATCATGATGAACGAATGAAACTGGCAAGTAAACCAGCAGTACATGAATATAAGCAGTTAACCTTAAAACAAATAGTAATTTGCATAATATATTCATGCCGTGGTGCATTGCTGAAAACACGAGTACCGCAGGACAGTATCACTGTCCACAGATTCTACACCTTGGTAAAAAAAAAAAAGAAACTTAGTGCTTAAATATTCAATGTTTTTTAAAAGCTTAATGTCGGCAGTGTTGTCAGAGTTTCTTTTTTTGTGTAAAACAGCAAGTAAGATCTTCTCTTTAAATTGCCTGTGGACATATGTATTTTTTACTTGAAATTATTTTTAACATATTGCTGAATGCAAGGTGTATTATGAATACAGCATGTTTAATATTATGAAGTCTTGTTCAAAATAACATTTCGGTAGACCACTTCCTGTGCACCTGCTCTTTAAAGCTAAGATATGATACAAACATTCTTCCTCAATATTTGCAATAATACGGCTTACAACCATTGTGCATCTGTGATGCATACAAATATTTATACATTGTAGACAAAAAGGCCGCAGTTAAAGAAAAAATAAGCAACATTATTTTCAACGGTTGCTCTCCAAAAGAAGGCGAAGGGTTCAAATACATTAAGAGTCTATTTGCTACCAAATGTCAGTCCTCTTAAAGATACTTTTATTTGTGATCATGCAGCTGGGTTAGACAATGGGTCATGATTATGGTTGTTTGATTAAAATGTATGGTGGATGTATATTCCTGGAATGAGTACAGGTAATGATGTATATTATGAATTGAAATCAAAGTATCAGTTTTTTCGGATTAATTTGCTAGGAATAGGGAAGCAACGGGAAAGCAGAAAAAAATGTTTACAACATTTAATACATACACTCTTATACACTCAAAGCCTTAGAAGAACCCTTTTTGTTTCCCCAAAGAAAATTTGGAAAGAATCTTTTATTTTCTTGTGAGAAACAGTTTAATAACATAAAGAACCGTTCCTCCCAAAAACAGAACCTGTATATTTGGAACCTTGACATGAAAGGCATAGTTAACCCAAAAAATAATATTTGATGTTTATCTGTTTACCCCCAGGGCACCAAGATGTAGGCGACTTTGTTTATTCAGTAGAAAACAAGCAAAGGACAGATCGCTTAACATCTCAATGTATCACCATAAGCCGTAGGGTTTAATTTGTTTTCGTCTGTTTTTTTTGTTTTGTTTTGGGGTTTTCTGAGTCTCTTCGTTTGTGTTCAAAAAAGTCACCTTAATCTTGGATGCCCTGGGGGTAAGCAGACAAATATCACATTTTCATCTTTGGGTGAACTATCCCTCTTAAACTGAATGGAAAGGTTCCATAGATGTTAACAATTCTTAATGCAACTATTGCTGACAATAAAGAACTTTTATTTGTAAGACTGTATTGTTACAAATTAATACAAATTGTGTCACACACACACACACACATATAATATGTTTCCAGCTTTGACCGTTCACAATGACCGTCCAGCACTGCATATTTTGGATATCTCCCTAATCTAACACACCTGATTCAACTCATAAGCTCATTAGGCTCCATTCTCATGTGCTGAAGAAGCTCTCGTGAGAGTGCATTTGCTGCCAGAGGGTAGGGTACAGCCAGAGCTTGGGGAATTACCATGACCGCTGAAAGAGTGTCAGATAAAAGGAACAGTTTTGGAGGGGGGCTTAGAGGTCTATATGTATGTATACAGTACTGTGCAAAAGTCTTAGGCCACTAGTATTTTCACCAACAAAAAATGGTTGTTTGTCAGACTCCTTGTGCTGACAATAAACTCACTACATTATTATAATTAATGACAAAAAATAATGTAAACTGATATTTCCAACTGACACGCTACCGCAAAAGATAGAAACAACTGGCTTAAAACAATTTTTTGTTAGTGAAAATACTAGTGGCCTTTTGCACAGTACTGTACAGGTCCTTTTCAAAAAATGTGCATATTGTGATAAAGTTCATTATTAATGTACTGATAAACATTAGACTTTCATATATTTTAGATTCATTACACACTGAGGTAGTTCAAGTCTTTTATTGTTTTAATATTGATGATTTTGGCTTACAGCTCATGAAAACCCAAAATTCCTAATCTCAAAAAATAGCATATCATGAAAAGGTTCTCTAAACGAGCTATTAACCTAATCATCTGAATCAACTAATTAACTCTAAA